>JBBBVU010000023.1:16689913-16706174 GCA_037177055.1 Atherinosoma microstoma | reverse complement strand
CATAGTACTTTGCCAAACCCGATTCCTTCCACTTCTTAAAATTATTATCGGATTTGTTGGGGGGAAAGTCTAAGTCAATTGTGGTTTTAAATGAATAAATAAATGAATGAAGTAAGAAAGAAATCTGAAAATGCCAGTTTATAGAAATTTACAACTTTACAACTTAAATAGTTCCTTTTGACCTACACTACCCATCCAAACAAAAAGTCACACATTTTAAAAAGTGTTTTTTACTGCCTTTAGCTTTGATTACAGCAGCATTTGCTGAGGCATTGTTTCGATAAGCTTCTGCAATGTCACAGTTATTTCCATCCAGAGTGACACTGATTTTTTTTTCCGCTAAGATCTTGTACTGATGATGGGAGAGTCAGACTGCAGCGATAAGTGTTCTCCAGCACATCCCAAAGTTTCTCAGTGGGGTTCAGGTTCTGACCTGAACTCTGTGGTGGCCAATCCATGAATGAAAATAATGCCTCATGTTCCTTGAGCCACTGTTTCACACTTAGTCAGATGAATCCTGACATTGGGTTCTACTGTTGTTTTTTTTTCACCATTTGATTTCACTAAATGTTTAAGTGATCACCGATTAGGTTCATTGGAGAACTTTTTACGACATAATAATTTGACCCTTCTGAAACGGATTCACATCTTTTCCACGATCACAGAATGTGTCTTCGGACATGATTGTTTAAGGAAATGATAAACTGCTCACTGCATCAGGTAGGGTTAGATAACTTGTTACCAGCTGAAACATAATCATTCATGCAGTAATTATCAAACAGGAAGCTCTTACCTATTTGCTTAGTTAAATCCTGGTGGTGACTTTTTTAGGGGGACGAGCAGTGTATCTCTTTCTGTTGGGATCTTTTTAATTCTATTTGCTTCTATTGTTTTGTTGTTATATCTGATTCACAATTTTAACTACTCAAAATAAAGATATCGTTCATTCATTTAAAGTGAGTAGAGTGGCCACAGGAGCATGTTTGGTTAATCCATGCAAAAAGCAATGGTTGTGGACTGACTGCTCTGTACAGCTTGGCTGCAACCAAAGTCAACTGACAGTTTAAATCTGCTCGCATGACTTGAAAACGGCCACATCCACATCATCTTCATTCAATTTCATCATACAAGCAGAATCTGTCACTCAGATGTAGTCTGACATGTTGACAAGACCCTTTGTTTAGCAACAAAAATGTCCTCTGATGCCAAACTTAGGTTGGGTCGTATTCAATACCGAAGAATTAGCAAGCATATGGAAATAACAAACCAGTTTTCAAGTTGTTATGCCACCTGTTTTTTTGTGGGATTTTTTCCTCGATACTCTTTGTTATTATAGTTTGTTATATAACCGCATACCAACCCATGTTTCTACTTATAGAAAATAAGATCTATTAAATGCTAGAAATACATGTAACTAATGTAGTGTTTTGAATGTTGTTTGATTTATTTACGTAGCATTGCTTTGTAAGGTACTTACATGAGCATTGTTCTACCTACAGCAGTGAGAACACTCTCAGTTGGGAGAATTGGAGGGATTCTGACAGTGTAGCTAAGCTAACAGCTAATTCAACTGGCACCACTGAAGACCAGAAAAATGCCAGCAAGGGTGTATACAATGATGCATGGCAAGATGGATTTGAAAATTGTGACAAAGGTAATAATTGCCTGATTCAAAAGTGAAGTTGTATTAGATTCATGGTAAGTAGTACTTGCTTGAACTGTAAAGAAATGTTTAAGTTGTTTTAGATTATGGATTTTTAAAAAAATTTCTGGCCCCCTCTGATCTGAGTTAAGAGTTTAGCTCCCTGATTCTCCAAACTGAGAGTGCTCTGACTTCTTCCAACTGCAAGAAATAAACTGAGCTCATTGCTACTTGTTTCAGCGATACTGAAGTCCGTCTATGTTTGCTTCTTTTTCTTGAATTCTATTCTTGCTTCGTTATGGGCTCAGTATAACGCCATAAAGACTTTGCGTTTTAAATGAATGTTTGCAAATAAGTTCAGAGTTTGTATTTTTAAATCAAGTTTTGTCACCCTGTTAAAAAAAAGAAAGAAATATGCCTGAGAAATTCAAGTTTTTGATTGTGTGTAGAGAAAGATTTGCATGGTTGTAAAAAAGATTTGTATTTGTAACGAAAACTAGAGGTTTCCTTTGGAAACATCTTTTTACAGATGCAAAGTGAAAAAACTGTGTGCAAGACTGAAGTTGTAGATGCAGATTTTTGGCTCCATCTTTACTTTTCTATCCAATTGGATGATGACAAATCAAACTGTCCAATCAGAAAGCAGACAGCTTCCTGTCCCTCTGCACCGCTGCAGGGCCTCAAAATAGCTTCAGCAAATTGAACTATAAGAACAATGATATTAATAGATGAGAGATGATTTTCTGGTCTGAAGCAGGATTATTGCTGCTCAACAGCCCTGGAAATGAGGGCCTAGGAATTTCACCTGCAACAACAGACTGGTTAACGCCTGCCTCACCAAATCACATTACTCTCCTGTTACCCGTTAATTTAATTGGTTGTTAAATCCTCCTCCAGTTGTTTTTCATTTGTGTCACTTACTTATTTCAGCCTTTCCTTTTTGGCTTTTCCAACCTTTTAGAGACGTGTTGCTGCCATCAAATCCAGAATGAGCTCATATTTTATGTGAAATGTCTCCATTTCAAAATCAGATGTTTTTTATGTTCTGTTGGAAATAAAATTGATGAGGCTTGGAAATCATTGAATTAGGTTTTTATTTGAAATTATGTTTATAGTAAATCAACTTTTTTGGAAATGGAGTTGTATACACCTACATGACCAATCTCATTTAATATTATTCCCTTGGTCTTTCAGCCAATCAAGCAAAATTTCAGGCCGCATGATTCAGTGTAAAGATTTTCATCTGTCAGCAAGTTGATCCTCTGAAATTTTATGCAGATATTTAGATGTTTCTGGTATCCAGAGATTAAGCCCTTATGACACTGATAATCCTCTGAAGTTTTTCCACCCACATAGTTTTAAGTTAGTTATTTTGGAGAAGACTGATAAGTCTTTAATGTTTGCTGAATCAAGTCATACCTCATCAGCCTATAAGCTGTCAGTGCATGTTCAGTGTTTCCCAAATTTTAAAAACTACATCCATAATAACCCACCAGATGGCAGTGCAGGATTACTTACACTAGTTTCTGTGCAATCACTCATTCAGGGAGCGTTTCTGTTATTTCGCTTGTAGCATAAATGCATTGAATTTAATTATTAATCACGTTGGCAAATATAAACAAGTGATTATACGTGTATACGTGAAGTTATAAACAACAAAGTGAGATGGTAAAAAAACAAAATCAAGACACATTCGGAGGGTGTTTTGGTATGATTTTTTTTCTTAAATCCACAACCCACTCTTTACAGTCACACCATCGATCAGACCCAGGCTTATTCACAAACACACTTCAGATCTGTTATATTATAACTCTGGCAAGCTTTAAAAACATGGCACTATCACATGGAAGAGAAACATGATTGGGGAAGAGTGTTATCATAGACAATTTATCAAAATATTTTAATGAAGATAGATCTTTTTCTGTTTTTTTAAATAGATTTTTGCCCCTGAAACGTCAGGGTCTTACATTTGGACCGTGCTATCTCTAAGGAGTTGCATAGTTGAGGGGACATAAACATAAGGTGGTGGAGGATCCCAACTAAAAATAACACATAAATGGTAAAAAGCTCTGTTTAAAGCAGAGTGAGGGGTACAAAATACTCTGTTGAATACTTTCATGAGATTATTTTGGCTCTAAACCTCCATACGATAAAACTACTCAAACTGCTTAACCTTGATGCTCATGTACAGTGATGTGTGTAAAATCCATTCTGCAAGTATTTTAATGACATATAGTCTTTGTGCAAATGTAACTCAACAGAAGAAAATCCACTGCAATCCTATGTGACAATAATCTCCAAAGCAGTTTCATGAGCATGGGGGGGATAAAAGCTTGATTTGTGTGTCTCTCAGATAATAACCTTTAAAAGTGCCACTCATTGTCCATTATCAACAGTGAAATAAGAAAATATACTCTCAACAGGTAAACCATGAATCAGCTTATCTTAAAAATACTGTCTTTCTACCTTTTGGGCTCCTTAAATGCTCTCATTTTCAAACCAAAAAAGCTGTAATAATGAACCCACTTTTCTCTTGTTTTCCCTCCTTATAGACTTGGTAATTTACTCCCTTAGAGGTTGTGTTTACAAGAGCAGATCCCTCAGAGGAATCCTTGTCCAACAGCAGATTGATCCATTCCATCTCAAATGGATAAAAGCTGGAAACGTTCCTATTCGCCAACCAAAAACGGGAATTCCCAATAAGGCTTATAAAGTGTCTCAATATACTGTGCCAAGCGTTTTTTTAAAACCAGACATCAAAACATATGAAGAAAGGGAAACTCTATGAGAACCATACTCAGTCTGCTGGTTCTCACTTGAAAAGCTCCATCCGGGGAGCACAACTGCATGCTCCTCCTTTCTGTTTTCACCTCATACATTCATTCATCTATCCCATGTCCTGTGTGTCCATCATCAGCTGCTCATCCACTTTTAAAGGAGAATGGTAAGAGTCTGTAATTCTTATAAGCTCAAATTATCCTCCCAAGTTGGTGTCCTTGTCTTTCTCAGTAGCATCTGCAGACTTCTGCTTTCCCTCAAGTCACTGAACCAAAATAAAAAGAAAGAAAAAAAAAAAAAGAAAGGAGAGAAAACAATCCACAACGCTGGCAGGGGTCACCGGAACTCGTAGATGGCTGCACTGTGTTCGGGAACGTGGGTGAGGTTTAAAGACTGGTACCTGCAGTGAAACAACGCAGTACATGTTAGCATTTGTTCACAGCAAAAGGATTTACTTAAAGGTATATTGTGTAACTTTTGGCCACTAAGGGCACTGTAACTTCCCACAGGCCACACAACACTGTCACAGAATTAAACAAACACTCTCTCTCTTTCTGGCCTCAGACACCATTTTCACCTTCTTCTTTCATTCAGTCATTACAAAATTTCGATGGAAGAGAAGTAAAAGTAGCACAAAGCAGAGCCCTCAGTGTTTATAGAGTAGCGGTGTAAGAAAATATCGATTTACCGAAATATTGCAATATTTTGCACGACGATATTGTATCGATATTCAAAACTGCAATATCGATTTTTTTTTATGAAAAAAATTTCTAAATTTCTTTTTGCAATTTTTTTCTAAATCTAAAATGTATTTACAGTTTATATACAAACAGTACACAGTGGTGGTAACGATATTCAAAACCACATTATCGAATTTTTATGAAAAAAAAATTTCACAAACTTTTTGAAAAGAATTTCTTTTTTTTCTCCCCAAAATCAACAACTTGGTATATACTGTACATGCAAATATTACACAGTAGTGGTTCATTTCTGTGTTGCATCTAAACTTGACTTTTTTTTAAAAGTTTACTTGAAGAATCTGAAGCACTTTAATTTTAGATTTGTATAGAAGTATAATGTTAAAAGGATAACAGTAAAAGTGTTTTTTATTTTATTTTAAACCAAGCATACTTTCTTTTGATAAATACAAAAATGGAAATATTCCATATGTATGACCATTGTTCATATATTTGTCATATATCAAGCTACATACTTTTTTTTATATTGCACTAAGTGGTGGTATGTTTAATGCCTATGTTTGAGACCTTTACTGATGAGGCCGATTTTAATTTCTTTATTCATCTTGTACATAAAGAGCAAGTGTTTTTATTTCTTCTGTAGTGAAACGCAGATCCTTTGCTCTCATTCAGTAAGTTAATATCAGCCATATTACAGGTTTGAGTTTTTACTAAGTTGTGACAGTTTTCTTCCAATTAAATTCTGGTAAATAAAAATCGTCTTACCCATCGTATATCGTTTTACCAATAGTATCGCAATATATCAATCGAAATCATCCATTATTACTCCCATTAGACTAATATTTGGGTCAACAGTTACACGGTATCCCTTTAATGATTATTAAAGCAGCTAAACTAACTTTAAGACATGTGATTCATCCAAGTGTTGATCACAGCCAAACTGTGTCATCTCCTCCTTTAACTATACTGAAGACTGCAATGGAATCTGACGTTATTACCCGGCTGTACTTTTGGCTTCAACTTCGATCTCAATACACCTGTAGAGATCATTCTATTGTTTCTTTTTTCTTAACTACTTTATATGATCACATGTAAACCTAACCGCTTTCTACCCGAGAATGGGAAGGATGTTTGAAATGTGAAAATGAAAGAAATAGATATATAAATGATTAAATAAAAAGGGAGCCCTGCACAGCTTTGCACTCCACAGATGCTGATTAACTCCATCTTGCATAAACTCACGTATGATCATGAGCTCATTGATTTAATAAGCACTAATCTGACAAAGTATGTACAGGACATGTGGTAATGGCTTTTTAAAACACTGATTTTACTAGAAAAAAAACCCCAATGCACTCTCAAAACATCTATTTTTCATAAGCTGAAAGGATCTTCAAATGTCCCTTTTTAAATAATAACAAGGATTTTGATTTGCTTATCCACTTCAATTATATAATGCATCCGTTTTTCATTATGTGTAATTTGAGTGGTCAGTAACAGAGAAGTGGTAATGGTTAAACCGCCTTCACAAACACAAGGTAAACAATGTGGCCGTGTAATGCACCATGATCACTCATATAGCTGCATGTAGTCACAGCTGATGCTGATGGGACTGCTGCTTTTTCACCCTTTAAACATTTAAATGATAAAAGACTAGTGTAGAGAAGAAGAAAATACAATATCTGGTGTTGCTGTGTGTGTTTAAAAATGAAATCTTAAGATGTTACAGCAGGATTTTGTGTCTCAACTTATAAAGAAACACTTTTAAACAAGTTCAATCAAAACACCAAGGTTGGAGATGTGTTTTTTTTTCTCCTGGATAATCAGTAAAAAGCTCACACATTCGGCTTTGAGAACATTAGAAGTAGAACAGAATAAAGTTTACAACCACAGAATTCAGGTTGTTAACATTTCAATCCTCACAAATGTGCTAAATGCAAACTTCATAATGTGGCAAAGGTGTTGGCTCTTAATCATCATCCACTTTGGAAAAAATCTAACATCAAGCTAAAGGTATTCTGTGGTTGGAGAAAGCAGCAAAAATAGCTTCCAAGTCTTTGCTCAGAGGAGGGAAATAGACCAAAATAAAAAAAAAAAGCAATGGAGTGAAATCACAGGATTTTCTAAAACAATAAACCATTATGTGGGAGAGAGCTGAAAAACATGCCAAAGAATACCAAAAAAAACACAAAAAAACACAAAAAGATGGAGAACAAGCAAGCCTCAGTTTGCTCATAACCTCACAGTAAGACAATATTAACCCAAAGCAACAATCTTTACATCAAGTTGCACATTTTAACCTGAAATTATTTTAAAAAGCGACACTCATGTTTTAATTTCCCATGGGATCGCATGTAGGAATGCAGAGTTAAAGCCAACTTGACAAAAGCAGCAGAAGGTGGTGTTTCTTAAATACTCTACCTTCAGCTTCTCTAGGATTAGATCCAGTAAACTTTTAGCTGCGAGTCTGCTTGATAATATTCCTAAAATTTACTCAGCATTATATCAAAATAACTTTATTTTGTGCTGTGTTTACCATTCAGAGCTTCTGTGGTAGTAGTAGCCCTCAATTGTTGCTGTAGATTTCTGAAAGCAGATGTAGTAAAATCCAGCAAAGGAAGCGCCGCTGATGTCTTTGATCGTGTGGTCAGGGACGAGAAACTGCTCCTGTGGGGGGGGAGAGGAAGGTGGGAAATGATAGCAGATACTCTTCAAAGGCAACTTACTGTACAGCCCTGGAAAAGTCAGGTGGGGGTCTTACCTTCCACCTCATGAAAATATAGTCAGAGCTCTTCAGGTCTTCATAGTCAAACTCATCAGAGTTGAATGTCTTTGCATACTGGTAGAAGGCCTGAAACTTGCCCTTGATGCAAAAAGTAAACAGATAATGTTACTCAGCCAGTCTAGTGTGGAGGTTGTTTGCAGTCTGGGGAAAAGGTTTCACCTTACCCAGTGCTTACGATCCACATCCTCGTCTGCATCCCACTTCCGAGTGAGAAATGGCCGCTTCCTGCTGATGATCTCTCCAGCGAAGAACGTGGTCAACGTTGGATATTCCTATAAGCACAAGCGAGTAATGTTTTGTTTTGTTTGCCCAAACAATGTTCTTTCCTAAACTGCGGGAATGAAAAAGTGAAACAACCTAGCATTCATCAATCCATATTTAATCGACACAAACAAGGAAGATAGACAGGATCAACGCTGCTGAGCCATCTCCCGCAAAGGAAAAGGGTGACAGTCAAACAAATGACACACAATCAAAACGTAATCTGATTCATAATTGAATTTACCAGATTTGATTAAAAAGAATAAGTCTATCACATAAATTAAAAAAAAGAAATCTCCTACATTTATGGGATCCTAAAAGCAATATTGTGGGGGAAAAGAGAGAAAACTTAACAGAGCTACAGTTTGTCAATAAATCTACTGGCACAGAGCAGACCTTTTCAAAGAATGGACGTAATACAAAAACAAAAATTACAGTAGCAAAATTTGGTGCAAATAAGTTTTGGAAAAGCTCATAACAACTGTGAAGCACAGCGGTGGAAATATAATGGTTTGGCAATTATATGCTGTCTCAGGGACTGGGCAGCATATAGTCGTTGATTAATCTGCTCTCAATCCCTTTCAAAGACGAGCTTAACTAGAAAAGAACCTTTCAACAGAGTCATGATCCTCAATGCAATAACAAATCCATCAATGAATAGCAGGTTATGCAATGTCTAAGAATCCAGGTTAAAAAGGTGTGTGTGGGGTTGTGTTGAGTTTTGGAAAAGTGAACAGATTGGAGAGGGCTAACAAAAAACCTTTTAATAATTTGCAGCTGAAGAAAAGTGTGCAGGGAGAGTGGCTGAAAATGTCTGCAAGACAATTGTGAGGCTTTCAATAGGGAGATAAAACTCACCTCTGTCAGTCCTTTAATCTTCAGGTAGCCACATAAGTAAGAATCCTCCATAGTGACATGCTTAGACAGAAAAAAAGAGATCATCGTCATTTGCTTTCAGCCTATACCAGGTTATTCCGTCTACACTCAAATGACAACTAGAGTTGATCATGTGGAGCTAAAGTTACATTTCTGCAAAACCTGTAAAAATCCGTGTTGCATGTTTAAGCTGATCTTCACACAACTGCTTTAGTTAAAAATAATTCAACATTTAAAACAGTATCTTGTGACACTACATTAGTTAAATTACATTTAAAATAACAATAATATGGTCCGTTTATGGTTAGTAGGCGTTGTCTGTATACATTCGCACTGTTACACCCACAGCTAGGCGACTAACTCCAGGACAGGCCAGGACTGATTTCTCAGCTGTCAGTCATCGCACCGCCAGTTTGACACATCACCAAGTACCTGACATCTCAACTGAATAATAAAATATCGGCTTCACAGCCCCACCTGCAAAACAACCTCCACATCGTAAGAGTTCCCTTTACTTTTCTGGTGGCCCCTGAACTTGGATCCGCTGTACAGGAGCGAGGTGACAACACCGGGCTGATGAGTGTTTATCGGTGGTGGCGGGATAAGTGAGACCGAGGATGAAAAGGCCGCGGCGGGGGAGTCGCTGAGGTATCCAGCGGGGACAGGCATGGCTCCCGCTTCGCTGGCTGGGCACCAACTACGGTCAATGGCCGTGCGGGCGAGGGACTCTGTCGGCTTCTACGAACAGCTAAAGAAGTACCGAAGAGGTTCGCCGACATTCAAATTCCACTTTATTCCGCTACACTTCAGTTTACCAAGCACCAAGCTTTCAGAGAACTAAGTGGACTTCGACACTGCGCTGTGATCAGCAGTATCCACCTTTCTCATTGGTCAAACGAGTTCACCTTACGAAGTTCCTTAAAGCTCATTGGCTCAACGTGCGGAAGGTTTTACGTGAATATTTGCGTGTAGTTTTTTCGTTGTTGTATAAAGATATATTGATGTACTCAGAAAACTACATTTCCCAAATCTGAGCATATTTACGACGCCGTCTGTTAGCGAAGGTCACACACGCGTGGTTTTGAATGCAGGAGCTTCTAGGAGGTAGAGGAGAAACAAATGAAAAACTCAAAACAGAGACATAACGATTTTACAGACTTAGTCAGATTGGTTAAGATATCACCTACTCGTATAATGCCTTATCTTAATCAGTGAGGAGTTGCAAGAAACCGGTAGTTTTGCAGTCATCTCTAGTTTCAGCTGCAGTAGCCTCCCATCTTTACTTAATTTGCGGTATGTTTAGAAGCATAGTTACGCTTCAAAGGCAGTTTGGAAATGCCATTTCTCTTTGTAAAGTATGCCCAAGACATCAGCTCGCCAGGTGTACACCGAAATACTCCACAGCCTCAGCAGGTAAGATAAATAATGTTAAACAAGTGTTTCTGGAAATTATTATGAATTAAGTTAACTGATTTGATGTTATGCTGCTTACCAGAGAGGAAGAAATTTTATCAAGATGTAAGCATATCCCAATGTGAAGGTAAGCGCTAAATACTGTCTAGTAATCAAGTAACGTGAAGTAACAATCAGATGTTTTTCAAATATTACCTCAAAGGTATGTTCTTTCTTTTCTGTTAACATCCTCGTGCTGTTCCTCTGCTTAACGACTTTATTTATTTTTTAAAATTTTTAAAAAATATAGGTGGTTTGTTTGAGATAAACCTTGACCGGAGGAAACTGAAAACTCCAGGGGGGAAGCTGTTCACAGTGCCAAATGAAGTCCTGGCCATTGCCGTGGCAACCGAGTGGGATGCTCAAAGAGACACACTCAAGTTCTACACCATGCATCTGGTATGGTCCAGAAGTCTGAAACTCTGGTATATTAGTCTGAATGTGTGTATATTTATCTTATATCAATGAGTTGTAATGTATTTTCAGTTCCACATATATGCAATCAAAATATACAATTTGACACGTAAGCTCTGGTAACAGCTACATATCATAAATGTGGACAGAAAACTAATCATGATTCTACCAAGTGCTGATCATCCATTAACAGACAGAAGTTTATTCCAGAACTGACTTTGAATTGACACTTAATTGAAGGCTCTACTGTATTCACGTTTGCAGTTGTTTTAGGTAAGGTGGTAGTAACTTAAACTTGGGCTGACAGATTTCATAATCTGGGTAAACTCTTCCCGCAGACCACTCTGTGCAATACGGCTCTGGACAATCCTACTGAGCGCAACAAGGACCAAATGATCAATGCTGCTCTGAAGTATCTGGAGACGGACACCATATGGTATGTCTCTCATTTATATTTATTTCTATTAGTTAATCAATATAATTTATTCAGTGTTCCATGTATTCTTAGATGCTAAAGCCGATTTCTATCAAATTACACTTCAGTGGAGATTAAAGGCCATTCTAATTTATATTTACACATCAGTGATTTTAAACAACTGCAGCAGAGTGATCAGGATGTTGACAGCATAGATTAAAAATATCCATGATCTCACTGAATCAAAACCTTTCTAGTTAAAATTTGTGGACATGATGTTTAATTTGGAAGTGGAAGTGTGCAGCTCCAGGTTCACTTTTCTCTTCCTGTTTGTTTTTTTTGTTTTTTCAGTGGTGTGAAATATGCTGGTAAATGTAAACTTCCACTTAACCAGTCTTATCATTTCGGTTTTTTTTTCATTAATAAAATATGTTGAAGGTAAATTAATTATTAACTGCTACAATAACTTGGCTTTGAAAGTACAGAGTAATCAGATGGTGAGGAGGGAAAACAGAAAAAAAAAAGACATACTGCCTAGTTGCCTAGAGATTCCCAGCCCTGGCTCTAACTTGCATTTTTGTATGAAGCTATGACGTGTGTTCAGTGACAGTGTGTACAGATGTGTGTCTGATCTTCACTAGAGAATCAAGTCTGGCTTTAATCATTGAATGAGGTGCCTCCTGAAAGCCTGGAAATAATTCTTTATTACTTTATGTCCTGCTCCTAATGTACCAGATTTACCTCGAACTGTAGGAATTTTATTTCT
Organism: Atherinosoma microstoma; assembly: GCA_037177055.1. Taxonomy (NCBI): domain Eukaryota; kingdom Metazoa; phylum Chordata; class Actinopteri; order Atheriniformes; family Atherinidae; genus Atherinosoma; species Atherinosoma microstoma. The sequence continues at coordinate 16,694,087 of JBBBVU010000023.1, read as the reverse complement.
GTAGATTTTTTTTTTTTTTTACATTAAGAGAAAAATACACTTAAATTGTTGAACTATTTGCCCTTTCTTCTGAAAGAGATAATATTTTACTTAATTGTGATTAAACCATTTCTGTAACTTAATTACTTATGAGATGATCCACCAAGTGCTTTACCATTGATTTTTTTTTTTTTAGCTCATTTGCTATCTAATTCTAAATGAACATCTATAGAAATCAATAGAATTAGATAAAATGTTCAGTTTCAATATATGATGTGTTGTTGCTGTAAGATATATAATCACATTAGAAATAATATGCAAATAATTATGCTCCGTTTTTCTATTTGCATTCTACAAAATGTCGTCCCTATTATTTGGAAACAGTGTTATAGTATTGTAAATGTCTTAATGAAATGATTATAGCATATTTTAGTCAAAATGCCACAAATGTACAGTTCAAAAAGTTAACTGGAGATAAGAATCTGCTGTTAATAGCTGGGAGTGTAAGACACAAGTTACGATACAATATTGTATCAGTTCAGTGGACATCGATTCTGTGTTTGTTGATATCACAAATTCTGCTATGACACAGTTTCAATCTAATCCAGGAGCCAAAAATCAATGTGAGATGATATCAAATGCTGATTTAACATTATATATATTGAGCTTGAATATATATTGAATAGAAAAGTGAAAGAACAGTAATTTTCTGTTTTTACACATTAAAGCAGGATGTGGTGAAAAGTTTACTCCTATTTAGTGTCTCAAATATCATCGTTTTAGAACTTGAAAATAATAACCAAGGTAGTACAGCCTGAATGTATCATAGTGTCTGATTGATGTTTTTTATCTTGGATTGATGCTATTGGATCATTCATCTTCGAATTAATGTATTTGTAGATTGATGTATTGTCACATCTCTGTTAGTTACAAAGCAAGAAGGAAGAGCCAAAGAGTTTTGACTTCCATCTTCCAAGGTACAGCGAATACAACTTGATTTGAAGTTAAAGTTGGGTGGAGATAAAGGGGGAGGCTGGATAATTCCACTCTCAACCAAGTATGTCTGTCTGCGGTCTAGAAAATAATCACTAGCCTCTGCCAGGATCCAAACCCACCCACATCGGATTCCATTGGGTTTGGGTTTGCTGTAGTGGACAGGGTTAGTAGTGAGTGGGCATGGCTGCTCAAAGGAACAAAATAAATATCTTTGATGTGGGCAGAGTTGGAGGATCCAACTCCACCTGATCTGGAAACATGGGACAAATATTTTGCGGGATATTTGCAGAGATATCAGCATGTTTTCTTACATTGTTAGAATATTGTAGTTGCTTTAAATGACTGTGTTTTTGCAGTTACAGAATAGAAGACCCTCCTGCTTTAGTTGAGCTACAGAAGAATGAATGGGATCCTGTGTTGCACTGGATCGAAAACAGGTAATATCGGTACCGGCTTTTGTTGCAGCCATAGCTCATAAACTGTTGTTGCTTAAGTGAAGGTGCTGGAATAAATGATCCTCTTAATCTTTATCCTTACACAACTTAAATGCAGGTACAATGTCACAATTGGCTCCTCTTCTAGTATTTTGGGTCCTGATATTCCAGAGGCAACCAAAGACACGTTCAGACAACACCTCAGTTCATACAACCTCTGGTCCCTGACAGGTAAAGCATCCCTAACAACGAGATGTTCTTATGAAATGGGTCTTGGTTTATATATAATAAGCTTGTGTTTAACTGACAACTGTAAATAGTACAATGAAGTTGGGAATTTTTGTGATAGTACTAAAGCTGCTGTTTTACATAAAAAGTGTGGTTGCTCTTGTACAGGACTTGAGTTTGTGATCACCCAGCTGAAGTCGGTTGTGCTGTCACTGGGGATGATTGACAGACACTTAAATGTGGAGCAGGCTGTGCTGCTGTCCAGACTGGAGGAGGAATACCAGGTAGGAAGTACTGCAGAGTAATCAGAATTTTCCAGAAATGTTTTTAGCTTGTTGTTTCACAATGCTTAGTTTTGCAAGGTGATTATTTGTTTTTTCATGGTGTGCGTATTGTCTTTTGATACTTAAAAAATGTTGTTTTTCCTTGACAGATTCGACAGTGGGGAAATGTGGAATGGGCTCATGACTATGATATGTATGAGTTGAGGGCACGGACTGCTGCAGGAGCTCTTTTTATTCAACTGTCATCTGAAACTTCAACTGTCAAAAGAAAACTTATGCAGGACTGAGAAGGACTGGGATTACCCATTGTCTCATAGATCAACATAGAAGTCTTGGAAAACATGCAACAAATCTACCCTGAAACACCCCAACCCTCTCAGTTTTATGAATGTTTCTATATCCAGCCATATCCAACACCCTACATCCACACTGTTCTATTTAGCAGTGACATCTGTTTTGTCAGTGAGCTTTAAGAGTCATCTCACTCCAGTAAATCACATTTGCTGTCTTTTTTTTTTTTTCTTTTCCCGGTGTTGTATATGTGGCAGCTGCTAAGTGTGACTCTTTCCACACGATTTCTAGCTGGTTCTCAATCACCCGTGACATTCTGGACACTGGCACATGGCCTGAGGGGGGTGAATGATGATATTGTCTGTTTGGTGATGGAATTTTAATATCCATACTGCTATTTCCTGTAAGCAAATTTTTTATTTGCAGAGCATTTGTTAACAGCATAAAAATCCCATCCAAGCTAAATGTGTTGTGTAGTATTTGGTAATGGCACACTGCATGGGAGAAATATTCATTAAATGGGATATTCTGAATTCAGTGATTAATTACTGTGTTCAATTATCATAGTATTTTTTTGGTGCATCAGAAGGTAAAAACTGGAAGCCTGCACATCTGTTTTCTCCCTTCTGCACAAAGAGTCGACAACATTCAGTCCCAATGTTTAACAACATGCACAAAATTCAGAGTTTTGGTGCGTTTATAAATTGACATGGATCAAAGAAATGAATGAATGGCTTTACCTGACTCTGTTAATGGTTGCTATTTTCATTTATTTATAAAGTGAAATTCTGTATGCCAGCAAAGTTTGTCGTTAACTAAAATCCAAACAAGTAAAAAAAAAAAAATCAAAGACGTTTGTCGTGGTTATCTTTTACCTCTGTATGAACACTAGGTCGTAAAATATCACTTCATAGTTCTTTGTATGAACCTTTGCTCGCCTTTATTTACTATCGCGCAGCCCTTTTGTCGGACATTAGAACTGTCCAATCGTGACAAAGGTCAGGATTTCTTGGCCAATGACACCGCAGTGTAGGCGGAACTTAATAAAGATTTCCTCATGTATCGTTCTCGTCGTTCCCATCCAATGGACTGACTTGTTTATTGTCGAGCAAGATGGAGTTCCTTTTGGGAAATCCTTTCACCACCCCGGTGGGGCATTGCATTGGTAAGTAGGTAAAATTTTGGCAATGGCAACACGGACGTATGGGTGTTTATGTCTTGGAAGTATGTCCATTTTGTGGAGACAGTCGTGTACGGGGTTGCTACTTTAGCTTGCTATCGTCCCTGAGTTTTCTACAGCTGGAGAGCTACCGTTAGCCCCCTGCCAAACTAGCCTACGGTACCATATTCTGTCACTGAGCGCCATGGTCAGCTAATTAAATTTTTGTTTTTGTCTCTTTATTATCATCATCAAGTTATAGGTTAACGTTAGGACCATTAATTAATCTAATATATTTTGAAAGACTTACTAGCTGAGTTGGCTAACAGTTAGCTAATGTTCAGTCATCGTCATACATTAAGGTTGCTACATTTTATGAAGACATCGTAATTTTCTAAACTAACTGCTTGTGTGTTTCAGAAAGAGCCACTGATGGCTCCCTGCAAAGTGAAGACTGGACCCTCAACATGGAAATATGTGACATCATCAACGAAACAGAGGATGGGTGAGTACCCAAATCGGTTAATACCCATAGACTGTATTTGCACTGGTATCATTCTTCTATTCATGTTGTGTTTACATAATGTATACCTTCAAGGCGATATTTTATCTTTATCCGCGCCCCATTTCTTCATCTGTGCCACATTAACTGACCAAGTCTCGCTCTGGTTATTTGAGGTGGATACATGTAAGGCCTCGCTGCTTATCTCATTGCTCCAATAACCCTGTGCTGTGTGTGTGTGTGTGTGTGTGTGTGTGTGTGTGTGTGTGTGTGTGTGTGTGTGTGTGTGTGTGTGTGTGTG
>JBBBVU010000023.1:16658196-16679236 GCA_037177055.1 Atherinosoma microstoma | reverse complement strand
GTAGGAGAGAGAAAAGCCCTATAGTTGTGTGAATGTCGGTCTGTATAGAATATTGAGCTTGATATGAGTTTTGGTTGCCTGGATGAGTGTTTGACTCCCGCCCTGACTTTTGTCCCAGTCTGGCCGTGAGTGCAGCCATGTCCAAAATGTTATAAAACACAGCAACAGGCCATCTTGTAGTTACAGCTAGATGTTATAATCCCACATTTTTTGACCCAGATCATGTTGATTTTCTGGATCTGGTGATCCAGAAGGTTCTAAATAAAGGGGGTACTGGGTGGGCTGCTGGACCTTTTGGGGTTTTTCTCAGGTGAGTCAACCTATGGCTTGGTGGAGGTCTGCACTTTTGAGTGCTTCTAGTTTATTTTAATTTTCCCACCCTGGCTGGAAACATGCAATGTAGTTTCTCACGTTGTTTCCAAAATATCTTAGTTCAACTTCCGAGTTTGCCTGTCGGATTTCTCGCTTAGCCATCTTGTGCGTACTGTAGACTGTTCAGGTGCTTCATGTCCACTTTTTCAAGTTCTTCTTTTTATCAACATTATTTTGTGGATTACTGTGTAGGTTAAATATCTTCATATTTAATTAAATGCCCTACTTCTGCTAACAATTTGGACATGTGATCAAACTGATATGACACAAATTTCAAAGCAAAACAGCTCTCTTTGACAATTTTATGATAGTTCTTGTTTTCACCTCTTTACTGTTATTTTCTCCACCTTATGTCTTTTAGTGGTACTTACATTGTGTCCTAGTAAAACATACTTGGAACTGTTCTGTTTTTTCAGAGCTCAGGTTTTCTGCTGGAGTAACAGATGAATGCATTGGCACAACAGACAATGTTTAACCAGAATCCATTCAGAATCTGACTGTTTGTTGCATCTAAGTCATGCTTTTAAGTCACTTGTATGGAAATGGCTTCTTTTGCTGAAAATAAGCATCATGAATTGACATTCATGAATTGACATTCATGCATATGTTTGCCCTCTCTAGACATGGGTGCAGACAGTGTGAGCAGTACCCTGAGTTCTCTCTCCAGCTGTAAGCCTCCACCTGCCCAAGATGACTTTGATGTCTTTGCTCAAATCAGGACCGGAGCCGTGTCTGAACCAAGCAAGACGTAAGAGTGAATTGGACTCCTCTTTTCATTTTATACAAAAGTCGATTTTAAACCAATCATACATAATCTTTGACTGAACAAATGGAGAGAGGAATATGAACTTAGTCCCAGCTGTTGATAACATCCCACATCTTTTTTGTCTCAGGTCTGCAGCTGAAGACAGGCAAGCGACCGCTGGTCCTCCCCCCACTCTGGATGTCCTACAGCCAGCAGCAGGAGGGGTGAGTCTGGTTGATGAGTCGAGCAACAAACTCTAGTTTTAGATACTATTTTCTGTGTGTGCTGTGTAACCAGCAGACCCCATCATGTCGTTTTACTGGTCCTGCTGGATGTCACTAATACTCTAACAAATTTAGAAATAAGTTGTGTTGTGTTTTTTGTTTTTTTGTTTTTTAACAGATATGACAGTTTTATGAGAATAGTTTGATTGTCAAGATCTTACAGGATATAGTCAAACATTTTTGATGAATGAAATACTAACAACACTCATCCAATATAGTTTTTTTCTAAACAAAGACGATCAAAACTGTGCCTGCTCTAACGTTCACCATGACATTATATTTATGTTCTTTTAAAAGGGTGAAAAGAAAACGGAAACAAAACCAAACAAAAAACTACAGGCCTCTGGATGAAGCTTCCAAATACCTACTGTAGTTTCAGATAGGATTATCTTATATTGGGGGTGTCCAGCTCTGGTCCTTGAAGGCCACAGTCCTGCAGGTTTTCAATGTACCACTTTTTCATCACACCTGAGTGAAATTTACGAGTCAGTGAGCCGAATTTCATAGGCTTTTGGATCCATTTAATTTGAGTCGGGTGTGTTGAAGCAGGGAAACACGGAATACCTGCAGGACAACGGCCCTCAAGAGCCGGCGTTGGACACCCCTGCCTTATAACCAACTTAAACATCTGCATGGTCTCCATGTGCATGTTTCAATATATTTATAATTTTCGTGTCACATCATCCGTAAACATTGGATTCTGTTCTGTTCATGTATTATTTTGAGTTTATATTTACTCACTGAATTTGTTAAGTTTCATTTGAGTTGACTTTGAAGATTGAATCATGTTTTAAGTCATATTTTCTGTTGTGTTTGGGGCGGGTTTTTGTTTTGTTTTCTGGCCACCCGTGGCGCACTTAGGGTGTCGGAGGTCAGTCCTCTGTCATGGATGACATAGAGGAGTGGCTGTGTACTGATGTGGTGAGCCAATCATGATTTTTATTTCTGCTTGCTTTTCTTTCCTTTTTCGTTCTGGTGCTTCCTCTCATCTCATTAAATGGTGTCTGAAGCTTGAGAATAACAAATAACAAATACATCTTGTGTCACATGTCATCACTCTGTGGTCAGTCACATCTTAATTCCCCTAATTTACTAGCAATGTTGTCGGGAACATAACACTTGAACATTGTGGAAAAATGAGCATGATTGATCCGATGTAAGTACTGATAAAAAAATCACAGTGGAAAATCTGGATGCTTTTATGTATGTCTGTGTTTCGCTGTGTTTTGTGGTGGAACTAAACCTTAACCAAAACATCTGGCTTGCACGAACTGAGCCGATCCTGCAACTGAGTTTTTAATGGAGCATAGGGAAAACTGTGTGTGCACTCGTGGCTTAGAATGAGTACTTAAACATCAGAAGACTTCATGCTCATTTTGTTCAGATTTATCAAACTGGTGATGTTTATTTGTTTGGGAAGCAATTTCCCAAATTACTGTCCCAACATCACATAACTTGTCACGCCAGGTAAGTAAAATTGTGGTTAAAAAGTAAAGAAATGAATGTTTGGTTGATTATTTCTTTCCTTTTATAGTACAAATTGGTGTTGTATTATACATTGTTGGAAAGCCTGATTCGTCACCTCGACAGTTCTAACTTGTAAGGAACATACTTCTGTAGAATGAGCAACACAGCTAAACAATTGAAGATGCTGATGCTGCTTATGGATCTTCCACACTACTTAGGTCCCTGACAGTGTGTAAATGGACAATATATGATTTTCCCTATTACTGTGGTGGAGGGTAATTATCCAATCCACAAAGCAACTCAAAACAAGAGTGAATTCCAACAATATATTCCAGGGGATTTTGGTGCAATTTTTGGGGGCACTACAACCATGTTGAGCTATGTTGCTCATTCCACAGAAACATGATCCTTACAAGTTATATGTCGTTGTAAAGGTGACTAATCAAGCCTATCAGCAATGTATAATACAATACTAGTTGGTATTATTAAAGAGGAAAAATAGTCCCCCTAACACAGATTTCCTTACTTGTTCTAGTTTTTGCTCATTTTTACTAGATATTGCTCAAGTGGTGAATGAATATTTGTTTAAAATAAAACGCATTCTAGTTTTCTTTAAACTGGTCAGAAACCAAAGATATAAATTTGGTTTCCGGTGATTTGCAGTGGGTTTGTTACAATCGGTTCATAGATGTGACTTTTATGAATTTCTTTCTTTTTCTTTAATAGAAAGGAGATGAACTAGAGGAAGGGGTCACCAGTGAAGGTAAAGTAACATAAATTCGGTTTTATTCCCCACTTTTTCTTGCTGTTTCCAGCCATATTTTTTTATTTTCATTTTCTTTTTTTCTCTGACGCATTCAGAGTTTGACAAGTTCCTTGAAGAGAGAGCCAAAGCTGCTGAGACAGTCCCCAGCCTACCATCACCCCCCAGTGGCAACCCGGGGACAGCGCAGGGAACCCCAAGTCGGAAGAAGCCGGACAGACCTGAGGACACTTTATTTGCCATGTAGACCTCCCACCTTTGACCTCCGATCCCCAGCCTTAGACCTGACCAGCTGAGCAGCACTACCCGAGGACAGACTGACCTGATCCGGAAGCACATCCGCCTGCTTTCTGACTCTTCACACCACTACATTACAGAGTTTTCTACATGCGCTACTTATACATAAGAGAATACTTAACATGTCATCAGAAAGGGAAAACCAGATGGCTTATTTTGTTATGCCAGCAGATGGCCAGTGTTGGAGACAATGAGGTGCCCTGCTTTCTTCTTCATGGGGGAAAAAAAAAAACCTTTGGCATGTTGTGGACTGCAGAGCTTCATGTTGCAGCTAATCCTGATAAGAGCAAGAAGATTAATTTTTATTTATTTTTTTTAAAGGAAAAACGGGGTTCATGTTAATTTAGGTTTTACAGTTAAAAAAAAAACCCAGAATTTTTCTGTTTGCAGTGGCAGATTACTCCCTTACTCAGCAGAAGCACTGATCATACCTTCAAGGGTCTTGTTTTGGTGTTCGTCTGAGTCTCTTTGCAAACCCGTCTGAGTTGATTTGTAAATCTGTAAATGGCAAAATGTCAAGTTTATTTGTTGTGTGTATATTTAAGCTACATATATATGAAAGAGATGGTAATTTAATGTAGAGTTTTGGAAAGAGTTTATGTTCCACTCGCTTTGACAATAGGGATGTACTTCACTGGGAGGTCAGCGTTTTCAAGAAAAGGGTGAAGACTTGTAAACACTATCATAAAAAATGTGTTGAAGAAGAAAAAGGGAATTTTAGTTTTTGTGATTGGCATACGTTGCGCATTTCACCAACAAAAGTGGTATGGAGCCACCAGCTTGTCAAAGAATCATTTGACAGACCTAAGTGCAGTGTTGGTGATGGTTTGCTGCTCGCTACAGACAGATTTATTGAGATTATTTTTGCTGAGATTTATTACTCCGAAGCTGCTAAAGTTGGTTATAATTCCACCTGCCGAGCAATGCTGTCTAGGTATTTTCATTTATGTAATTGTCCGAATGCTGAGCACAGGTTCTCATCGATTTAAGTTGAAGGAGCTTGTCAGAGAGGCTCTTTTTAGTAGCTGAAGAGACTGATGCTGTTATTTGTGAGTCTTGACTCATTGACTGGGTTCTAATCTCTTTGGGTAGACAGTGCTGTATGTTTCGTCCTAAAATTCAGCGTAGAGGACCAAATGTGAGTTGTTTATTTTTGCTTTGTTTTTTTTAGATGTGAAAGGGTAATTCTGCATAATTTTGTTACTTTGATTTTGAAATTCACACCTTTTTGTTTATTTGAGTATTTCACAGCAAATTTAACATTACACCACAGAAGCAGTGTGCACATTATTTTGTGCTTTTCTTTATTTTCCACTGACGTCTTGACGGCCTGACCTTTCAGCATGACATTTGTTTTCAAAAATGAGCTTGCCGCAAAGTGCTACAAATGAGACATTTAACTCTTAACAACAGCGAATGCAACATGTTACACAATCACAACAAGCTTAAAACAAGTGTGCACTTTGACAGCTGCACGTACTGCAAGTCAGCTAACACTTAGCTAGCTGTAATTAATGAAAACTGTTCAACCAGGGGTGTACAAATGATTTATTCAACACTATTTTTTTGTTTTGTTCTGATCAGTATTTAAATTTCTGTATTATTTCAAATTAGAAATAGTGAAATTAACCATTTATGAGCAGAATGAGATTGTCATATGTGTTGTAGTGAGGTTTTTAGTTGGCTTTTGTTTATGGTCTTCAAATATTCCTTTTTATACATTGCTGCTGGTTAGTTGAATTTTCCTTGTCATGTTTATTGTATGTGTGGGTATTCTTGTTGGATGGAAGTGTACATACAGTAAACATACTCATGTTTTCTAAGAGCAGTTCACAAAAACTGTAAAAGACTGTCACTAATCTTGTTTATCTCATGAAGGATTGCACATTTTAATAGATTCTCATTCTGATCTTTTTAGGCTGACCAGCACATTAACATGATCCAACGTGTGTAACTTTTTCGGGACACTTTTTGACAAAGCATCAACAATGCACATTTTAAAAAAAGGGAAATTTCCTTTCTTCTTCTGTTTTCTTGTTTGTGTGTTCTGTAATGCAGAGATGTTTTATCTCAGTTGACTGGAACAGAAGCCTCGAAATGAGTTTCTAAAGTATGCTCATTACCCTGTTTGGTACAAATCATTTTGCAGAAGAAGAATTCTTTATACATCTGTGGATTATAATAAAAGGAAGAAAAAAAAAACGGTTTAAAGGCGAGGCTGTGCTGTGTGACTGCTGACTCTTCTGAGTTGCCTCATCTCTCATTTTTCTTTGTGTTGTTTGACTTATGCATGAAATCTCAATAAAGATTAGCAGTGTGTGATCCGCATCCAGGCTATTTTTGTCTTTATTCTGTTGTCTCATGGCGACATTCACTCACCACTTTCCTTAGCTTTGCACCTGGGCACGGCTTCTTCTCGTAGTAAATGACCTGTAGTAAACCCTTCTCATTTGCCTCAACCCCCACCTCTCCCCAGAGGCTGGTTGGCCCCACAACAGAGGCTTCCCCCATTGGTCATCAGGAATCGCCTCATCCCACAACATGGCCCCTCATATTCTGCTTCAGTCACTGGAGCGTTTTCCCGGTCAAGAAAGAGGGGCGTGTCTGTCAGACAGTAGACTGGAATAGACAGGATCCTTGTGCGAGTCACAATACTGACTTCATAAACTAATTGCAGTCCTCATACAACAGAGCTGCTGGCGGATCTGTTCCTGAAAGGTAAACAAATGCTTTTGTGTTTTTGGTTGGATTATGGGTGAAAATGTTTTAATGAAATGTTGCATCTGGGGAAATGAGTTCTTTGTTAAGAAGTATAAATGAATGAGTTGTGTGTGTTTCAAAACCACCATGCACTGCTTGGAGTGATGTTAGTGTTAATTTTAGACTGTTTACCCTTTCAAATACAGGTTACATATTACCGTATTCATTTTTGTCTTATTGTGTTACAGGCATTTGGGTGCACAAACTGAGCCAAAACATCCACATTTTCTTGGATTCATTTGGCAGGACTAGTTGCAAGCGAGTGGCCTCTCTACAAGTAGTTAGCACTCCCTGGTGGCTGCACCGTGGAGCCTGGTGACGTGTGTCAGGGGAAGAAAATACACTGGGACAGACAGACTGCCACACAGCTGCATAAACCCTCCTGTCGGAAAGACAAAACATCCTTCCTGGATTCACCATCTTCCCAGTGGTTCAAGTATGACAGATGCTGACCAGAGCTGTGGTGCATTGTAGTTGCATTGCATGTTATGCCGGCACAGTGCAATGGATCTGCTTTGCAGCATAGAGCTAGGTTTAAAGGCAACTCAGATATGAGAGTAAAAAGACCAAGAAAAGCTCAATCACTTTTTGTTCACCTACCGTACACGAGTCATCTTAGAATAAACATTTGTCCAGCACATCCTCAGCTTACCTGGACCATGGTGAAAGTTTTTTGAGTTGATCTTTTGCAGCGATGATGTATGAGGTTTACTTCTTGGACTCACTGAAAATAAAAAAATAAAAAACTTTGATCTTTTAAAAATGTTTTAGAATCTCACACAAGTATGAGGCTGGCAATAGTCGGTTTTTTTCCCTTATAGGACAGGAGATACTTAACCTTTGGTTTATTGTAGGGATGTCCAGTTTTCGGTTGTCAAAGGCCGCTATCCGGCAGGTCCCAGATCCAACACACTAACATCAAATTAAGTGGACATCCCCAACAGCTTGTCAAGTTGTGCACAACTCTGTTATTGATTTGTTTAATCTCAATCAGGTGTGTTGGGGAAGGAAAACATCTAATATTTGCTGGATAGTTGCTCTTAAGGACCAGAACTGGGCATCCTTTGCTCTATGGAATAATGTTATTATAGAGCGCACTGACACCTGCTGGCTATAGGTGATACAGAATGAACGAAAATATTTGCATGCCTCAACAAATACTTGCAGTGCTTTTCCGGCCCAGCCTACCCAGTGCCTACACGAAGGTTCTGATCCTACCCATTACCTGCTACCTATGCCTTCTACGCAGGGTGAGGACACGTCCATAAATCCATGCTACGATCAAATCCAAACTACGTGTTGAGAGATTTTTTGTCAGCTGTAGTTCGTGAAATAAACTAATATATAACTTTCAAATGTGTATTTTGTTTATTTTCAAAGAAATTGTTGGCCTATATTTAAACTATTTGGATTTTTTCATTATTTAACCAGATTACAACAAATGGTAAAACGAGTAAAATACTGGAAGCAGACATCTTAGTATGTTTTCGTGTTTTGGATTACAGCAGTTGACGAGTTGATGAATGCAGATTTTACGTGGTTTTAATGTACCTACTACTAACATCTTACTGTTTATTTAAAAGACAAATATTAGTATATTTGGAAATGAATAGATGTCCCTTTGGTTGTGATGGCGTCCAGTGTAAGGCTTTTACTTTGAGCTGGTGTGGTTGAGGTGAAGTCATGTACAAGCTAAATATATTGTTTCTGCTTATTCAAACTATATCTACCCCAGACCAGAGACTGTATTAAATCAACTATAGCTTAAAGTTGCAGAGGTAATTGACTATAAATTTTCCTGGAAGGCTGGGGTATCCAAAACTATTGCCATATTACATAGAAATAAAGATACATTAAAAAAAAAAAACATTAACTATTAATTAAAAGGTATGTTTAGAAAAAACAAAGATGTATATCTGCTAGAGTAAACTTGTGGAGCAGTTATGATGAGGAGTTAAGAAAAAACGAGGTATGATTACCGTAGATTGAAACGTTTGTTTTTGTCTTAGTTTAGTGTTTTTTATTCATATTGTATTTTCTTTGCCGTTGGTCTTTGCTGAAATCTCGTTGGTGAATTCTGTTATTGATTGTCAACATTGGTTGTGTTTTTTTTTATTTGGGTTTGGGTCATTGCTGCTGTTTTATTGGAGGGAATTTGAAATGATTGAAATGAAAGAAAAATAAACAGTATACTTTTTCAAAATGTGAATCACTTCGTTTTATACAAATCACTGCAAACATAGTGAAGCTTGGTCACTTTTGCATTGTGCTCTTAACATTTCTCCCACTGCAAATTTAGGCAAAAAAAAAAGAAATTAAAAACCTATTTTGCTTAAAACGGATGAAAAGAATATGATTGATTCATCAATAAACTGTCACTGAAATTACACCATATTTTTAATACTTCTGTATTGTACAATATCTTTTTGTGTTATTGCTTATTTGGGCTTTTGACAAAACCTTTAACACCTGTCACATAGGCGGGCGTGTTTACAGCATGAGAACTGACAAATTTAAACAGATTTTTGGCAGATTCCTGAGTTACATTTTCATTTGAATGTCAAGCCTATCCCTTTATTAAATTACATTTTCCCCATTTCCTTTTAGAAAATCAAAACCCCTCAGGTGACCCCGGTCAACTACTTTTGTTATATTCCTAGCAGGGACATCCTAACAGCTGAAATGTAAACACGTCTCCCAACAGCCATTGATTGACAAGCTTGCCTGGTTTTCTCATCACTGATACACATTCACATTTAAAAATAATAGCATATTTCAGCTTTAAAAGCACATACTGGCTGTATCTCCAGCAGCCATAAAATGGCAAAGGGTAGAGATGTGTGTACTGTATGTCAGAGACCTCCGGCTATTTCACACATCTTCATTAGCTGGCAGCCAGTCTTTCTAGTGCTGCCACATTCAATCATACTTCAACATTTTCCTCAACCCAGGTTAACGGTTTGATTAAGAGAAATGATACAAAACAGATATATAAATAATAACATACTGTTTTGTTCTAATGAGAATATATGTTTGGTTTCCACACTCCACACTATGGCCTCAGTGAAATCCAATCCCAAAACAAAAACTCCAGTTAAAATGACCCACAGTATTTGTGTTTAAGATGTAGTTGTTATTAATGTTGCACATCAGTAGGTTCCCAATTTTCATGTACCTGCTATTCCATAGTTTCTTGCCCTCAGCTGCTAATTTTACCTGGCAGCAAGCACATAATGAAGTCTCAAACAAAGGAATGGCTTGTATATCTAGATGAGAAATACTGTGGAAGTAATTAAGATACTGACTAAAAATATTCAAGAATCAAGTAGGAAGGAAACAAAAGGGGTGGATTTAGAAAAGTTACTTAATAGAGACCATTTATTGGGACACACTGCCAGTAGCTAGTCTTTTCTCTATTTACTGACAATGTAACATGTTCATTGACTTTTCGGGCCTGACTGGTGCCCTGCTTTCTCTTTAGCCGCTTCCAAAGACTCCCATAGCCTTGAAGCACTTTATGCTAAGTTAATTTACCCAAATATATCCGCGGCATCGTGGCAGTAGCAGCCCCCCCTGCTCCTCAACATCAACAACTTTGTTAATGGAAACTTGCTGATCCATAAACGTTTGCGCCGCCGCAGACGTTTGCTGCGGGGCAGCTCACACGTGAATGTTAAAATCCTGCAGATCGATGAGGGGCATTTGCAAGGGAGGCATAAGGTGTGTTTAATTATAACTGCGTCAGGGGTTTGTGGGTGTGCGTGTGTTGGCTGGGGGAGGTGTCGCTGTTTTAAGCTTGGGAGAGGGGCCCCGGTATTTAAATAGGGTCACTTCAAGGCCTCACCTTGCAAGTGTTATGCTATATTAAATGCCACTCATGTTAAGTGTGTTGAAACCCTTCTCTGATGTAGTCAAGACATAATATAAAGGTTAAATTGAAAAATGTCCCTTCAACAGCACAAGGAACACGCCATGATTGATATCCCCTGTACAGGAAAGAAATGTTAGCCAGATCTTTGTTTTGTTAGGCCTATTTTAAGTGAGTAAATACAATACGCTGTAATAAGGAGTGACTGGATTAGAATTTAAGTGTCTGTCAATCAGGTTCTTAAAAGGTCAGTGAATAAAAATTAGCAAAAGGTGGACTGAAATTGGCTTGAAAACAATTGAATTTCAGCATGGGAGATCTATTTCACACAAGTCTTTAGTGGCTGAAGCACAGAAGTTGCTAACAACATTAGCAATACTGAGTTTGCAGTGTCAGTGTGCCCACTGACGAACTTAGACACATTCAAAGTCAGTGGGTTTTATTGGTTTTGTTCCAGCTAAACCTTTTGCATGCTAATATGCTAATCTTCCCCATGTCCACTGTCCTCAGTTACTACTAGTAGAGGGCCGCTACCATCTCTGTGCTAGCATCTTCATAACAACCGCCAAAACGAGGAGGGCAAAAAGCAAAATAACATACACTACACACTTTGGACACCATCTGTTTAAACAACATATGCAGAAAATTTGTACCTCAATAACATGCTAATAAACACAAATACACAGTCACAGGGCTCTTTGATTACAGTTGATGTTTTTGCACCTTGAAGTTTTCCTTCATACACTATAGTTCTGTTTGTGCTTCAGAAAAACATTTATTTTGTTTACTGTCTTTTTTGCTTGAATTCTGTACATTTGTATATTTGATACCTTAATATATCCCAGAATGAGAACCAGTTAAACTGAGCAAATGGAACATTTAAGGATGATGCAGCTGTGATCTTGTTGTGCTTGCACAATCACAATAAAGATGTTAAATACTAGGGCATTTGAGTAAGTCTGTGTGAATTTTGACTGGTAAAATGTGGAAGATGAAACAAAATATCTGCCATTTCGGTGAATTATAAGATGTGTTGAGCTGTTGAACTTGTGATTTTAAAATGCTTGATTTTGATAGATTAAGGATTTTTCATTGAGTTAGGACTGACCATGAAAATATTTTCTAATCTTTTAAAATGCTTCAAAAATCATAAATTCAGTCATGTTGTGTTGAGCATAATATTAATAGAAATTAAAGGAAAGTGTGAAAAGGTTTTATTCTATGATGAAGCAATTCCAACTTCAAGTATCATGAAGATTCAATAATTCCAGCCAAATTTTACTTCATTTTGTTTCATTTCTAAAGCTTTTTTAAACACACCATTAACTGAATTGAACTGAACATCACAGTTATGCTCACAGTTTCTGAGTAAATACATACGGAGGATATCGTAAATCTAGTCTATGTCACCGACAGCACACAAACAGAATTACATATGGATTGTTTTCTGAGTTTTTGTCTTCTGGTAATCTTTTTTAACTGTACAGATGCTTTCTTTTTAAGCACTTTTGTCCATCTCAAATCCAGTTTACCACACTGTACCTCTGTGTTTCCTCATTTTCAAGTTTAATAAAATCCCTCCTGTGTAGTTCTTGTCTTTGGATGTCCCTTTAGTTCCCAGTTATGGACTCACGTCATTATGAAGGAATACATTCTGTTTTTTTCTCTGTCTTCTTAAAGAGTCCAGAAGTGCAGGTTCAGGTGTTGGGGCTCGAGGACATGAACAGGTGGCCCTGCAGGCACTATATGTACAGGGCCCTGAGAGGACCTGAACCCAGGTAGAGGTGGATCTGGCGTGGAAAGGATATAGTCAATGCTGAACTTTATCTCTGATTCTGTTTTCTCCTGCTGGTTGGGGTTGGGGATGAGGTGGTTTTGTTGGGAACCATGCCTCGGCCTCTCAGGGTTCAGAGGACAGAGGGTGGAGTTGAGGTCAGAACGACGTACGGAGGGTGCGTGGTGATTACTGTGGCTCTCCATGGGGTGGAAAGAGGTCTCTGCAGAGTCACGGAGGCCAATTTTCATGTTCCTCCGGCGTCGGCGGCGTCGAAAGTTGCCATTTTCAAACAGATCAAGCATGGATTCACAACCAGTGGCAAAAGTCCAGTAGTTTCCCTTTCCTTTCTCATTGCCCTCAGTCCGAGGGACCTGTTTGAAACAAGAAAGAGCTGATGTACTTTTTCATATTTCATAATATTTTAAACTAACAGCAATTAGAATACAATGTCAAAGAAAAAATAGCTATTCTACTTATGTTTCTGCAGCTGTCTTTAGAAAATAAGTAAATTATTATAATAAATTTAACTAGACAAATTAGGAAAAAAAGGTGCTTTATTAATTTAAAAAAAGACACGGCAACACAAACCTCATATTGCCTTCACATATTCCTCATTTCTTCAGTTCCGTGTCCTTACCTTGATGAAGCAGCTGTTGAGAGACAAGTTGTGTCTGATAGAGTTCTGCCAGGCTCTCTGGTTGGATCGGTAATAAGGGAACCTCTTCATGATGAACTCGTAGATGCCCGACAGAGTGACCCGCTGTTCGGGGCTCTGCTGGATGGCCATGGCTATCAGAGCTATGTAGCTGACACACAGAGACACTCTTTAGTTGACAAACAGTAGCAGTTCTCTTGTTAACAGTCATCCTGCTTGCAGTCTAGCTTTTTAAGATTTACATTTCCTTCCATTTTATTTTCATTACTTTTCTAGATATTAAAAAAAAGCATTATCCAGAGATTTAAATCCCCGTTAGACCTTTTGAATAATATTTAACAACACTACAGTTGAAATAAATGAATAAATAAACAAACAAATAAATAAATAAATAAATAGTGACTGAATAGGACGGAACTGAAATATTTCTTTAAAAAAAAAGGATATTGAAGGTCTCTGGAACTGGAAGCAAATAAAAGAACAAAACAAAAAACCCAAAACAACAAAATAATAATAATAATAATAATAATAATAATGTTTTACTTTTTGTCCCAAATGTCTTCAGTTATGTTTAAATAATTTGAAGAATTACATATATGCTTTAAAATATTATTACTGTATTTTAAGAATGATTTTACTGCATTAGTTACACTGCAATAAGAAAAAAGTATAAAACTTTCCTACAGTGAAATAATAACAGAGGAAGAAGAAAAGAAAATCCATTCAAATAAACAAAGAGAAGTCTTACATACCTGTAAGCTGGTCTACATATTTTTTTCTCTTCGTCAGTGCTAGAAGAAGGATATCCGTCTCCATCGTAGTTGAAACAGTTGAAGGGGTAGTGAGAGTTATCAAACATATCTTCACTTTGAGGAGTAAGATGTGCGGTCTGAACTGTTTGGCTCCTGAGTGTCCTGGCCAAAGCCCAGCAGCAACACCCCGTCCTGCTGCTCTGCTCAGCCACCATGCTCTGCTCAGCCAGCTTAGCTCTCAGTGATGACGGCTGCCTCCCACCCTCTCCTCCCCTCCTCATCCCAGCTGCTCTCCACAAACGGATGAAGGTCCTCTCTGAAGTCATTGAACTTTTATAACATCGCTGGGGTCCACTTTGAAATAATATATTTCAAATCTAGATGCATGTTATGTTTTTGCAGAAATATCAGCCAGGACCTGTTTTGAACTGAAAGTCAATCAACTATCTCACTAATGTAAAGAACATTTTACATTTTAAATGGTGGCAAACATAATGAAAACACATTTTATATAAACTCAAACTTTCACCAGAAAAATATCTCTGGTGAAGAAAAGCTCCTTCTGGAGCCAGAAAAACCTCATAAAAGTTATCTTTGTTTACTCTCCAGCACCTTTAACAGACTGAATGTGTAAAATTGTGAAATGTGAAATTTCACTTTTAAAGAACTGGAAGCTTTAAAGGAATTAGCTTCTTGAGAGGTTATTGATAGCCTATTAATCTAGACATTTCAAAAGGCTTAGTAACCATAAGACCACTGAATCTTCAAAAGAAATTAAATGAGTCGATCTAGTGCAATAGATTCACCCTGTCATTAAATTCTACTGCAATCCAACCATCACAAATACCAGTTACATTCCTCACAATGCCTTGTGTTAACATCTTTAATTACACCCTCTTTTCTTAACAAATACACACATTTTACTTGACGAGATCTTTTTCCAACCTAGGCTGACTCTGCGTGGAGCTTTTTAGTCAGTCATTTAAAAATAAAGGTTATCCCAGTCATCCATGATAGATAAACAATATTCAATGGGAAGCGGGGAAAAAAAACTAACTTTTACTTGGTTTTGAGCCTCAACTTCAGCTGCAACAGAATTAGTTTCACTCTGAGTGTTGTAATATGAAAGAGGTCATATAAGGCTCGTTTATAGATTCATAATTCCTTCAGGGACTTGCTAGAATGGGTTTTCATGCCTAATCATTAGCAGAGATAAAAACCTTGTATTCTTTGTGTTAAGCACTTGTTAAACACAAGTTTGAACTCATACATATTCTTATACACATCTGGAACTATTAATCCTGACTAAAACCAATCACCGTTGATCAGATTTAAGTCTGTTCTGAGTCATTCAAACCGGACAAAGCGATTATAATCCAAATTGATTACAACTGATCTACAAATGCAACAAACATAAACAGATGGAAAAATAAACTGTTTTTGACTTGAACTATGATTATTTGTGTGAACTTGTCAGAATAACCACTTCTATGGACTGTGTATAAATGATCTTATCTGCTGTTTAATCTGAAGCTAAACTGAAAACCCAAACACCCCTAATTTTTGTATATTTATCTAATCATTTTGTCTCAAGTATAAACTTCCCTCAGGATATCTCTTCTATCTAGGTTTATCAAATTTTCCGACAAGTCATTTTTGTTTTGTCAGCTCGAAGCTCTTAAAAAGTTATTTTTTGTTCCTGAAAGACAAACATGGCAACAGTCAAGTGCTAATTTGAACTGCATACATCCAATGTCCCATTCACATCCGATGGTGGGAGCAGCCATATGCACCCACTTCAGGGGCTGAACATACCTCTGTGTAATGCTTCCTGACAGCTCTTGTAAAGGCGTATACTTGTTTTAGCTCTCCACTCAAACTATGGAAAACTTGAAATGTGCCGGTTGATTTAGTTTTTCCTTTTGATGGTTTTTTGATCTTTCAGCATAAACTTTGTCAACTTTTTTTGAAGATTACCTATCTGTCTGTTTGCATTTAGAAAAAAAAATCAACACAGTATCCTTTTACTTCCTGTCTCTTCTCTAAGTTCTTTCCAGTTAGTAAAAGTTAGTCTGATGTTCGCTCTTTTCTCATCTCTTGTCCTGTCCTTTTCTCTTTTTCTTTTCCTCTCTTACTATAATAGTGGGCTCTTGGGATTTTTGCCCAATCAGCCATGATGCATGTTCAAAGCAGCCATCCAGTTGTTGTTTATGTTAACGACCAGTTGTTAGTGTTATGCTGCTGTAAAGTGATGCGCCAGGATGGAAAGAGAAATCGTGGGGTGGAGTTTCTCAACCTTGGGACCAGGCCAGGCACCTACATCTTAAGGAATGTGCATAATAAAAGTCTCTGTGCAATCAAAATGAGTCAGAAACACAAAGTTGTACAGTCGGGAAGCTAGTGCTACTTTAAAAGTAACACTGGCAAACATATTTCCCTCTGTTTAAGAGATAAACTCCTCCCTCGCCACGTGTTGCCGCTTCTACCTGGTTTATACACCAGAGAAGGGACAAGGAGCACCCACTACCAAACTCAGCACCTGGGAGGCTTTACACAAATGTTTTATGATGATGATGAAGATGAGAATGGCTGAAAGAGTATGAGGTGTTCAGACAGTTCAGAAGAAAAATCTTTTGGAAAAGAGTATAACACTGAGCTTGTAACTCTGCACTAGATGCTACGATAAATTTGAAATTTTTCTAAAGGACACATGATAATACAACCATATACGTTTATATAGTTTTCATTTGCAGTGAACAGTTTTTGATATAGAGGAAAAGCACTTTCAACTTGCGTGAGGTTTGGTTGTTTTTAACATGTTTACTCAGGGTTTATAAATCAGATTATCACTGAAACTTATCTGCAACTGATTCCAACTTTCATAGATCTGTCCAAACGTCCTCTAGAAGATGTTATGAAACTGAGCCGCACCGTGACCAAAACATACATGTGGAATCAGTGAAGCCTGTAGCAGGTTGTCTATCTGGACCCTGAGCGAGTATACTGGACAGAAAGGTTCATTCGCCCACCTCCATCCAGCAGAATTCTGGGTGGTCCACTGAGCTCTAAGGCTGCCTTCATGTTTTATTTTGCTTCTTTTTATAGCCTAATCTCTCTAACAGCTAACTTCAAATCAACAAACAAAATCCTTTACATCTTTGTTTTCTTTTTCTCTCCGTTAAAAATGTGTGTGTGTGTGTGTGTGTGTCCACTTCGGCAGACGTTTAGTCAACAACGGGAAGTTTTGTAGATGCTATCTAAAATGATCTATAATGGCCACAAATTGTTTCCGTGTCTATAAAATAGGGGGGGATGTGTATTTTCAAGGGCTCTTAACGGGGCAATTGGAAGTCTCCCGTGAGGCCACAGTGGCCGGGAAAACAGCCTGAGGTCTGCCGGACCCTCTGTGTGTGGCCCCGCTGGTGCTGGAGTCACCTATAGGAGTATCTCAGTGTGAATTTTATAGACCAAGGACACGACTAAAAGATCAACCTGTTTTCAATTTTAGTGTCATGAACAGAATTTCTCTGGAGCCTTGTGAGAAGCATGAAAAGACACATGTTGATTTAAAAATGCTGGTCAAGGCATCATTGCATAGTGAGAGTAAACATGGCATCTATCGCTTCTTCTTACAGATTGATCCCTTTTTTTTCTTAGTAAAGTTTTAAGTATCCAGGGCCAGTTTTATAGCCCAGGTACAAAGCCTGATTTAAATTGGCTGAACTTGTTAGGGCTAAAAAAAATTTTAAGTGCATGGTTTTTCTGTTACTGGTGTCTATCAACTACTTCATGCAAGAAAAATATCCAGTAGCAGCTCTAACATTCGCCCAAAGTTGACTGAACGTTCCCTTTTGTGATCTTTTTGCATGAATGGTTTGAGCTCATTCAGGTGAACTTGCCAGTCTCCAGACGGAAAAAACAGATTGATTCAAGCAAAGCAGCAAACAGGACTAACAGAGGGGAAGCAGTGCAGAGCAGAAGAGGTCACGGTATCAGGTTGGTATGAAGTGAGATCTGATAAGCCCCTTGTGGCTCGCTCCCATGACGAAGGTTCCTCTGGAGTCCTGTCTGCAGCCGGCCGCAGTGATTACAACCCTTAGTTCTCTGGTCACTCTCTGTCCCTCTGATGGTTGTCTCAGACACCACTTCCTCCATCCACTGCTCTGTCTGCCTTTCGGTGTGTGTGTGTGTGTGTGTGTGTGTGTGTGTGTGTGTGTGTGTGTGTGCATGCATTTATGTAAACCAGCCAAGGAGCTTTTCCGGGGGCTGTTCTATGAGGAAAGGTTATCAAAACACAACACAGCACCGAGAATGGTAAACATGCTTATGCACAGATCTGGGGGCTGAGGGCCATTTTCCTTTGCACTGTACTGTGTAGTCTTCCTCACTGCCACCATTCAATGTCAAATTGCACTGGGTTATGGTTAGTTCTACAGATAAGACTTCCACAAGAAGCCTGTGTTTGCATTTGTAGTCAGCCCTTCTGAACCAGCTTAAACACTTCTGGGCATTTATTTTTTCACAAAATGCAAAGTATTATGAATGCAAAATCAAATACAATATTTATGGTTTCATGAAACATGTTCATCTTATGGGGTTTTCATTTCCCATGCAGGGTTCCATATTTACTTCCCATCACTGTAGGGTTGATCATTTTGGAAATGTTCTCAAAAATCTCACATGGAAGTTAGTTGGTGAGTTGTTTGGTGGTGTTTGTTAATATATTACTGAACTCTAGGTAAAGTTTTGTTGGTTGAACCTCGTGGCTGCTCTTTTTTAAAGCCCGATTAGGAGAATTAGGCTATTTGTTTTTGCTCTTTGGCACCCCCTACAGTTGTGAAAGGCAACATCCCTGTTGTAAAATCAAATCACAGCTCATGAACAACCATGCACAGTGAATTTGTTGCTATGGCTTGCAAAAACAGGAATTGAAAACAATAAGATTGATATTTTTCATATAATATCTGCGATGAACAAGCACACAAAAAACCCCCAAAAGAATTTAAATGTTCTAGTTTATCTTAATATTGTTTCCTTTTTTACTTTTGGGAAACATTTTAATTTGCTAAATGTGAGAATTAACTCCATGGGAAATGTAATTCACATTGTAACTATTACAGTGACATGTATTGCAAACAAGCAGACAACCTTTGGAAAGGCTGCAAACTTCAAAGTTTTGGGATTGAAATTGGCACAAAATGATTAAATGTTTTGACACAAAGAACTTGTATGTACATTTGTCTTAATTAGGACTGAATTGGCTAATTGAGGCTTCTTCTGTGAGGCTGTTTAGAGGATGCTGCTAATTATTTACCATAACAGAGAGCACTGAAGTGAACCTCTGGAGTAAATAAGCATGATTCAATAGTTCGACTATAGGAATCAACTGTAGCTTTAATGTCCTCTAATGTAAAACCCGTGTAGAGCAGAGGGAGAAACGATAATGATTATGAATCTCAACATCAACAACCCTTACAAAACCAAATGTGACATGGAATAAGACAACTAGTCTCTACTACAGTAGCACCAAAGCTAGCTCTTCAGTTGTTTACCATCCTGTTTTTTGTTTTTACATCTCTGCAGCAGTAAATCTTATCTGATGTTTATTCTTTTCCTGTTTCTTGCTCACTTTTTATTTCGCTTTTCCATTTTTTTTATCACTTTTTCCTAATTTCATCCATTGTCTTGGGTCTCTTAGTACCATTCGCAGACAATAGAAAATGACATGCTCGATTCAAATGACCGTTTCTCTGTTTCTCAACTGCCTTAATCTTTAATACCTTTGAAATTTTTTTTAATTAATATTTAATCTGCAGTGATTGACTTCAATTAACGATCTAGCTTGTACAGCAACATAATACAACACTGAGATGGGGAGGAATCGAGCGGACCTTTTTGGTGTTTCTCCTTTCTCTATTCTGGTTATTGTTCAACCGATGCTAAATTTACATGACAAAATAAAATAACTTAAAGACTGGCAGATCAGATACATTCATAGTAATCATGGGCCGCTGTCTAACGTCGTCTGTCCAGATATTCTTTCTGCTGTCAGTGTGAGCAGACGGCAGCAGATGCCCTTTGGTCACCGCAAAGATGGTGGCGCAGCACATACAAAACGGCCGGCGGATTAGTCTATATTTTTTATTTTTATATCTTCATCATTTTATCTGTAATTATTTTGTAAAGAATGGAGAGGGAGAGAGAATTTGAGGAAATCTACAAGACAGAAGAAAATCCCATTGAGATTTGTGGAGGAAGAAGACGGAGAGAAGGAGACAGGTGCAGCATCACCTTCTCACCCACAGTAAGTAATGCAGATTGTACTGAGTATGTATCCCCAGCTTTATTACACTACTGTGTTTTTTATACCAAGTATTATGTTTTCTTATTGGATTTGTCTGAAAGTGCTTGATTATCGCTTTATCACTTTTCTTGTTCCCCCCACCCCACATATTCTTATATTATTGAAGGCCTACATTTGTCTCTAGAAACAGAGAGATCTATTTTGGATAAATCTTTTCTAACATCATGATATTCTTATCATTTTAGAGATTACTCAGATGAAGGTCTATTCAGTAGTGGTGATACAGGGCAAGGACGAAGCTGGATGGCCAAGGTCGAAGGAGTAGAGGTGCTGATGCTGCTGGTGAACCCCGTCACAGCAGGTCACCACATCCTCAGGAGGCCTGGAAAATGGCGGCAGATCTGGACACTGCCAACCCTCAACCATCCAGAGCTTTATTGTTCACAAGGAGCTCAGTGTGAGGGCAGCACAAAAAGCTGATGACATGCCAGACTTTCCCAGAGGAACTCTGTGCAAAGCTGCTTGGCGTGACTGACCCACCTTAACCCCCCACTCAAAGGCCATTTTCCTGTCCCCACTAGTAAAAGAGAGGAGGCTGCTAAAAGTCAGAAGGCAAGCCTAGGGAGGAAACAACGTACTCTGTGCAATGTTGGGCTCTGTCTTCAGCTAGACAGGAACTGCTTTACCACCTTCCACTGCAGCTAAAAACGCCTAGACATTTGCAATTATATTCCCCCATAACATGGACACTGAAAGCTCTAGGCAAACAAAACTGTTTGTGATTATGTAAAATAGGTTTGATTTGATTTCTGTCATGTCAGAATTTCGGTCCATGTTCATTTAAACTGTTTATCAAAAAAAAAACTTGATGAAAATTCAAATCCGTTTTTTCACTTTTTTGTAATTAGGCTACACCCGTCCGTACCGTACCGTCCTCTTCCGCTTATCCGGGGTCGGGTCGCGGGGGCAGCAGCTTGAGCAGGGCAGCCCAGACTT
>JBBBVU010000023.1:16638365-16649981 GCA_037177055.1 Atherinosoma microstoma | reverse complement strand
TATATTAAGTGTGATAAGATAATTTGACTAGAAATTAGAAAAATACACTTGGTAAGATTTTGAGTTTTTGCAGTGTAGCAGACTGGTGAAGAACGACACTGCAAATATAACTGCTGATGAAGTGTGTCATTGTGCCTGAAGGAAAAAGGGGATTCAACAGCATCACAACCCTCCATTGTGTGAGTGTGTGTGACCTCTCGTATCATCTTGTGTCAGTACAGAAAAACACCCGCATCCACAACGCAAACCCTCTGCTCATAACAACACACAGCCACAGTGACATCAGCTTGACTTTAATAGCAACACTGACTCCAAACTCTCTGCCCGCTCTTGTCGATCAGAGAGCCTTCTGAGGGTTTCTCTTTTCATTAAAGTCTCTCCAGCGGGCTGGCAGGCAGGCGGGCCATAAAGTGTTAGCCTTGTAAAGGCAGCAAAGTCAGAGAGCGCGGTGGTTAGCTAAGCAAAGGGGGGGCTGCATTCATTGCTCAGTCAGATGCTAGCTGCAGGAGGGCAGCATTCGTTCTGTGTGACTCATGGCCTCATGGAGCTTGCAGCCTTTACTACAAGGGCTGCGCTAACACCACTCACACCCTTCAATGAAAAAAAGATGAGTTTTTGTGGCTGAGGAATGGCAAAAGGGGGGAGATAAATCTTCAAATAAGAACAGAACACACAGAAAGGAAACAGGTATGACTGCAGACACAGCTGTCCTGGTGGGACTGTGGCTAATCCAAATGCCAACCTTTGATCCCAAACTCTAATTTTAACCTTCAAAAAAACAACTAGTGAATGGCTACATGTTTATATTTTATCCTCTAAACTTCTACATAGGCAGTCATCTTAAAGTGTTCACGCATTTATCAGCAATACTTCACAGAAGATACAGACAATATCATGATAAACATCTTAAAGCATTCCAGCAAGACAGTAGTAACCTGCTTTGATGTTCTCTGTACAATCTGTGCTCCTTCTAGGTGGCTAATGAGCCAACACAGGGAAGGGCAAATTAGCAATCAGGGAGGAAGAAAAACCTGCAGGACGTTGGCCCTGAAGGAGGCAGAAAAACCATTTAGGTCTTCAGAGTAGACTCAAGAACAGCAGCTTTTTATTTACAGTGAAAGGGCTGAATCTAAATGTTTTGACTCCCAAAAGCAAGAAGCCATGTTTCTGCTTATGTGATTTATGTTTTAGCAAAATGTTTGTTTTTACTTAGTTTAAATTCAATATCTTCAACATCGCCTGCTGGTTTTAAAGAACTAATTTTATTCCCTTTAATGTATTAAATGCATTTTCAGAGCATATAAAAGGTCTGAGTGCACATCCAAATAAGCTTTTTGGAGCGGTGGCATATGGGAACATAAATGTCCACTAAACATTTGCTCTAAAGTTTCTAAAAGAGATTTTCTACCTAGTAAAATCCCTGGAAAATCAGCTGGTGAAGAATGTTTGAACGTGTTGGCAAATAGGCAAATAGAGTATTTGTGGCCACTGCGTGTGAGCGTTTGTGCATGCTGGTGAATGTTTGTCCTTCCTGTGGAGCTCTACGCCACTTTCAACTTGCTTCCCGCTATGGAAGATACAGATATGTGCAATACTCATAACATAATAAAGGAGTATCTGCACTTCTGAAAGTGTTGTGAATATAAAAACAGCAATTTCCACAATGTAATTTCTGCATCACATGCGACTTCCTGTGTGCTCTAGACAGAACTCTTCCCTCTCACTCCACCCAAGAGAGCACATTTCCAGCAGAAAGCCAGTTATTGCAACCAAACCAACCTGGATGGACTCCCTCCTGAAAATGTTCAATGTTCATGTGCCAACATGACTAAAGGGAAAAGGGAATCTTCAACAACAACACTGCTCTTGAACGGCCTGAAATGCATTGCTGGCTGTCCAGGCTTTTCTTTTGTTACCATCTTTGTGATGGTAAGTTGCCAGTTTGGCAAGCATCAAACAAAGAATGAGCAGCTGCCTCACATTCCACCACTGCTGACCATTAAAAGCAATTACAGCAACTTTTCAAAGCAAGGCCTTAAAGCAACAGATACTAAGCATTTCAGAAAGAGGCTGCTGCAGCAATGACCTGCTGCGTATCTTGTAAATTCAGTACAGTCACTTTATTCTCTCCCCACTGTTGGGAAAACTGTTGATACTGAATATTTCATAATGTACATATTATGTACAGTCTTTTGCATTTCACTGTTTTTTTGCATCTGCATTCAAAATGCTGAATTCTTTTTCAAGCCCTAACTACTTGTACTGTAACCAAGGAAAAGTTGTATCTTTGAATCTCTGGATTGTCAGAAAAGTGGAATGTATTGAAGAAAAAAGACAATAGATCAGACTGTACTGCATTTATTTTGGTCCTTTTTAAAAAAACCTGTAGAACAATGCATTTCTTTATAAGCAGCAGCTTCAATCTATAAGAAGACTTCACACAAAAAGAGAAGAAAAGTAATAGAAGCAAGAAGTGGGATGTAAGAATCACACACTTGTTTATATCTTGAAAACACAAACAGCAACACAGTTTCTGATGTTTCTGGGTTTTCTTTCTTTTTGTTTGTTTTTTGGTTCTGACATGATCGTTTTTATTTTCCCAAAATAAATATTTGTAATCTTATTATTAGGCATACTTTCTATATTTAAAGCTATGCACACATGAACAGAAGTGTTTTTTAACAAATGGCCTTACTGCTCTGTTCCCTTAAACCACATCCATTCAGCCCCATTTACCAAAATAATCTTCATCTCCATGCAGACACAGCTTGCATGCAACATTTTTGACAGGACTGTCAGGTGATCCCATTAACATTTCCTGCAGCTCAGGGAAACACTTATATCATGGACAACTTCTCTTGCTGTTCTTCAACAAAAACCAGCTCGTACTCAATGTAGTCCCAATGACTTGAGGTCCAACTGGGTTTGGTTCAATCATGCTGACATTGGCTTCAGATTCTTTGCCTTTGGAGTCTTGATTTTTGTAGCAGGGTATCCTATAAACTAAAGTATTCTAAAGCCTTTGTTCCTCAGTATAGTTGGTGAGTGAGTGAGTGTATATTTATGGCAAGCTTTGGCCCACCATTGGCATGTAAACATCGGGGAGACTGGTGCATATTTGTGACATTAAACTAAGGACATATATGTGTACAATCTGAACTCTCAAATGAGAAACACCAGTTTTCCAGGGGACACAGAAACATTACAGTTAAAATCTAAGAAAATCTTCACCCTGGAAATTGCTTTCTTAAAGGTTTGACATCAGTGCCCAAAAGTCTGCAATTATTACATTTCTTGTATTCATCTGTGCAAAGCCTAAACCTGAGGGGTCCGAGTGATGCTTCCCACAAAGCATCATAAATCACATATATGCATTAGGCCTTATACAGACCAAGATTATCTTCATCATATAAAATCTGGATTTTAAGTCAAACAAACAGGAAGAGATGACTGAATCTTTTCTTTCTAAATACACAAAAGCCTCTTGAAATTGGGGAACAGGAGGTTTCACCTACTTGTCCAGATGAAAGGCTGCAATCTCAGCATTGTGTCTTTCGAAGTCGGAGAAATAAAAGAAGTCTGGCGGGGTTTCCTGCTCCCGGGTCTGCCTGCAGGGGCACAGAGAAGGTGTTTGGTTAGCTGACATGTAAAATGTGACAATCATGCAGAGCCACTCAGCAACCTGCAAGGTTCTAGCACTTAGCAATTAACAGTGTTAAACATCAAACTAAAGATTTAACCAAACATCACAAAAGTGAGAATTCATAAAGCGATAGAGGCAGGTCTGCAAAATGACAGGGTACAACATAGCAAGGATGCTCAAATAAGCCCGACCAGTGGTAAAACTATCTGACTTTACACCTGTGTGCCTAATACGGCAAACAACTATAACCAAAACGCAATAAACTAGTGCACTTGCCACACACAAGGGCCCTTATCAGAGTTACTGTGGGTGTTTTGTTGGGCAGCAAAAAGAGGTGGACAATCCAAGGTCAAAACCTTTTTCCTGGAGCATCTGCTCCTGTTCTCGACCTGTACCTATTTCTGTCCATCTTTGATCCTTCCCCAAAAAACTGCTTTCCACACACTTTCTGACTTAAAGCTCTTATTGGAGGGAAAAGAGGCTCTTAAAGGCTTAAATCCCCTGAGCTGATGGAAAGCAAGCCGGGATGGAGCAGGACGGGCAGGATGGCCAGGGTAAAATGGCAAAGTCAAAGGAAATAGAGGTGGAAAAAAACCCAAAGAAGGTATAGAAAATATGCTAATATCTAATATCCATCATCAACTTGCAGTCTTCCAGCAGAGGAGCCACCTATCTCAGCTATTTCTTCTCTTCTACACACTACCTTCTTTATGCTCTTTTATTGACAACAGTAAATACTTTCCAGGAAGGCAGCCGAGTGTAATGATTTGGACTGCAGTTTCTACCATTTCTACTTCAGCTAGCTGAGGGAGGATGAGAAGAATGGAAACTATCTTGGCAAATTCTCTTTCTTTTTTATTCCCTCCGGATTCTTCTCTCTCTCTGTTTATTTCACTCAAAATCCTCTTTCTCACCTCCTCTGCTTCACCGCTCTCCCTCGCTTGGAACTATTTTCCCACTTTTTTGTGTATGTGTGTGCATCCAAGGCTTAATACTTTATATCTGTCTGCATCTCCCTCTTTTTCTCTTTCTTCCTCTTCCATCCGTTGCTCCCCTCATCAGCTGGCTGGCTGATTGTGCGTCCACAGCTGCATAGCTGACATATGCACCAGTCATTAACAAAGCCAACATGCAGCACTGAAACCCATTCATCCGCTAAAAATTCCTCAATTTCCTCCTCTTTTTAAAAAATTTCTTCCTATGTCTTTTTCTAATTTCCCTTCGTCCTCACTTTCTCTGCAAACATTTGACAGACAGCCAGATGCAGATGGGTGGCCAAGTTTGGGCAAAGCAAGCAATAAAGTGTGATCATAAATTTGGGATTTAAATAGCTTGGCGTGTGCTCTTTGTTTAGTTCTGGCTTTTGCCGCTGACTTCCGTGACAAGCATCAAAATTCAACAACAGCAGTAGGTCACAGTAATCTATTCTTTCTTTTTCTATTTCCCCCCCTCAGTTTCTTCACTGAGACTCAGCCATTAAAGGCCAAAAGCTGTCTGTTGATTGTATCACTCTCCTCCTCTGGATAGTTTTACTTCAGGGACACAGTTCTCACTGTACAAGAGTAGAGAGATGTTACACACTTTGAAAGCATAGAACAAGTGTCTATTTATACCAATGCTGCATAGCCTGGCAACAGGATATTATTCAAATAAACACATGAATCAACTAAAACTGTTTTATTAGAAGGTGAATAACTCAGTAGATATTGTATATGAAGAAGGGTGTGTACATTTTGAAGTAATGGCAGTGAATAAGAGATGGAAGAGAGAAAGATTAATAAGAGCAATAAAACAGATACAGCAGCCTGGCTGTTAAACTTTTGGCATTGACACCTCTAAAGCACCACTAATAAATATCCAACTCAAGTTTTTGTCAGAATTTTCCTGTGGGGTGCCGCAAGGTTCGATTCTAAGGCCACTTTTTTTTCTCTTTATCTGCTTTATTTGGGATCAGTTATTTAATCTCTTTTCACTGTCATGATGATGACTCTCAGATTTATGTACCCCAATGACAAAACATAAAATCCCCATTGAACATTAATTAGAATCCCTTAATAATATTAAACTGAATATCACTACATTTCTTAAATGTTAATACATTTTGTTTGGTTCCAAAGCACCTATCCAACCACTGTTGCAACCTTTGTTCCTTACAGTCCTACATCAAAAGCACTACTAACTTGAGGGGACATATGGACTGTGATTTTAAACTTCACATCACTTCTGTAGTACAAAAAAGTTTATTTCAGTTAAGATAGATAACTAAGTAAAGCCTGTTCTGGCATGGAAGGACTTTGGAAGAATAGTTCATGCTTTTATACCAGCTCACCTTGACAACTGCAATGCTCTTTATGTTGGGGTTAGTCAGGCTTCCACTTTCTGCCTGCAGCTTGTCCAAAATGCCAGTTCAATGTCAGTACATTTCCCAGATTCTGTACGCCCTTCATTGCCTACCTGTGTGACGCAGAATTGATTTTAAAATTCTCCTTTTAGCTTATGAATATCTAAATGGTCTGGCTTCACCCCACCTTTCTGACCTACAGGTCTGTTGATCAGCTGGGTTAAGCTCAGAGGGGATCAGGCTTTAGTAGTGGAAGCTCCTAAACATTGGAAGAAGTTTTTTTCAAACATCAGGGGGTCCTCTTCTCTTCCTGTTGTTAAATCACATTTAAAAGCATGCTTGCTCTCAATGGCTTTTTTTCCTACTAGGGTATCTGGGTAAAATGGTTGTCCCTGCTGAAAACTGCTTGCTGAATACAGAAGGACAGATGTGTTGTCCAACTAATAGCTCACAGTGCACAGGGTCAGGAGATGACACTACATATCAGTTGAATGCTGACTGATTAAAGATAGCATGAGACAACTTAACTATCTTTCACACATTTATTTGGAACCCAACATGAACAATTACCATTGGAACCATTACAATACTGAGGAGGATGAAGCGTCAAAAACCATAAATAGGGAAAATGCACAATTGCACTGGACATTCCTCATTATTTAATACTGAGTTTCACTCCACCACAAATTTTGGTATTTCTTATTATCTATCATTTCAACAGCAGAAGAAAGTTAAGGGACTGATGAATTTTTCTGAGACTGCCCCCAAGTGGCAGCAAAATGCAGTACCATGTAGATGTGCATCTGTGAAGTGAAATAACTTCAAGATCTACTCTTTTATTTTTAGTATCAAAAAGCTAGCTCACTTTATTACGGGATCATCACCATGGTAACACGATGCTTTCAAAAGTTAATGTCAACACATCCAGAGTAATAGTGTGTTGATTTACCAAGGTATCACAAAAGTTGTGTCAATGTTTAGTACTATCTCATTTGCCAGGGTGAGTAAAGCCAGATGACGTCACGTAATCTTGAATATGTAGAACCCTTTGTATTACAAGCACCCAGGTAGCATGTATGTTTGGTGGAGAATTTATAGGGATGTGAATCTGACATCAACTCACGATTCAATTCGATTCTGATTCTTGGGGTGTCGATTCTGATTCTGTGTCGATTCTCAATTCAAACCGATCTTGATTAACAAAAAATACTCTTAATAACAAAGGGTGCCAACTCCAGGATGAACTAGATTCCTCTATCAGCTAGAAGGAGGTTTTCAAGGTTAATCAAGTGATTCAAAAATTGACAATACACAGAAGAAATTTTTACCTTGCAAACTTTAACATTTCTTTATCACTTAACAACAGGTTTGAAAGTAGTATGTTAAACACTTTTAAAATCTTAAAATATCGATTCTTGGAAATTTTGGATCCATTCTGAATCTTCAGAAATAAGAATCTCAATTCTGATGTGAATCAATTTTTTTCTGCACCCCTAATAATTTTCATACAATGCCTGGTATTGTCTCATGTGCCATATTAACAACCTTTTGAGAAAGTATTATAACACAAATGTGTACATCATGATGAAAATGGCTTCATAATGACCACTTTCACATCAAAATGTGCATTTAAATGATCACAAAGGTAGAATTTATATTGGCTATATTTGCTGTGAACATTTTTGTACAGCATGAGGAGAATATGACATAGCATTTGTAAAAATGCCTGGTATGAAATAAAAGAAAGCTGATACCCTGCATAGTTTGTCATGACCTTATCCAGTAAATAGAGATAATCTGTAGTCAGAAGAGAGAAAAAAAATTGTCTCGCAGGCAAAATGAATGATAGTGGATTTCTAACTTGTAGGTATTTCATGACCTTTCTGATCATACAGGAGCGTAGTCATGGTGATTTTCTTGGAGGATGAGAGTGAGCAAACATTGTAGTGCAATGATTCATGGTCACTCAGCCTTAAAGAAGCCCACAAGAATACTTCACATAGTCCTACTACCTAGCTATCTTTCTGTATAGGGGGAATGTACCACAGTAAGCTGCTTTATGAGCTAGGTGCACACTGCTACTATCTAGTTGTGAGTGATAATATGAGTAGACATCTTGTGAATGGGAGCATATATTTACATTTAACCAAAATTTCTCTGCCTGTGGACCGACTTGAACTGCCCCTGCACCGTAGCTTTCCTTTCAGTGAGCGTTGGCCAGAAAGCAGGAAGACTGGTTAATTACCGCCATCCACAGCCAATTCAAACGTCACTAAAGTTATTTAAGGCATGGCAGTATGCCCCCCACTGACAAGGAGGGGACAGGAAATAACAGTGAAGAGAAGGAGAAGTACAGAAGGATGACTGGACACACTGACAAAAAGTTTTGTGAGCTTAAATGGCCAGATTAACCGGGCCAGTGTAGAGGAGAAACTACATCATGAAAGTCTCTGTGTTCTATGAACTAACAAATATTCAGCTGTTGTGCATTATGTAACATTTTGTTTCAATCTTCAAACAGAAACACCTGTGTTCTAGAAAATCAGAGTATGTTTTGATCAAGCAAACCATTTGAGCTGTGATGTTACAAGGGCAGAAACAAACATACATAAATGCACGACCACCTAATATAGTCTATAAATGTTTGAATGCACAGCATACACTAAGCTTAGGGAAACCATGGAGGGGGGCAGAGAGAGCTACCCGTCCCTCTCACTTTGGGCTGCCAAGTTGAGCTTCACCTTTAAAATATTTACAAATCCATGGCAGATTTATGCTGAATGAAAAGTAGAGATCTCACACAAAGCTGCCAGAAGAAGCGCGAGCTTCTCCTCCTCCTCAACAAGGGATGTGGGATTTGGTAGCGGTATCTATAGCTGCCTGTCTACGCCGACTTCAGCTCCTTTATCATCTGAGGCAGGTGGGCCGAGCATGCCCAGTGTGACCCTGGCCCTGCTGTAAACACATAGTTTACACTGGGTGGCCAGACAGTTTCTTGGCTTAGCTCTCCACTCCGAGGGGCCCCCGGCAGCCACTGGGGCAGTGAGGGTCTATCAGCAAACACAGTAGTGGGAAAAACAGAGGTGAATGGGAGAGCGGCATCTGGAAAATCTACCTGTGCACACAGTAGCCAAATGACCTCTGCAATACAAGCTCAAATAAAGAAGAGCATATTTAAGAAAGAGACATTTCCTTCTATCCTGTGATTTATAGTAAGTTGGAAAAGGGTGCCTTGGTCAATTTACTGCTTACAAAGATCAGCTGTTGCTGAAATACATTTAGGGACACAAAAGAAAAGTTCAGCACAGACAGACAAATATTAGTTCTTCCCTCCTGTTTAAAATAAGTCTGAGTGATCACACAAGAACTTAACCTACATTTTCTAAAATTTAATAGCGTGTTTTCCCTGATGGCCTCTGCCTGGTAAACACTCATGGCTTTCAAACTCTTTGACCTAGTTTGTAATACAGGCTTAGAGCCACAGAGTGAACTGAACTGTTTTAGCACTACTTCACTTCTGCTGTAGTACTCTACCAAACAAGAAAACTGAGAGTTTTGATCATTGTCGACCTCTCGCCACTTACCAAAATACAAAATATCACCACTAATAACATTGGGCATGAGTTGGTTTCTGATTTCAAATTATACCACAGTTTGTAAAGTAATGGATTTAAAGCCATTGAAGTAAAAGATTTTCCTTCTTTTATCACTACAACATGTTTTTGTTTTTTCTGTTCTTTTTCTAATGGCTTGGCATAGAAAGAACAAGAATAAATTGTGTGCATACTTTCAATAGATACTGCCTTCAATGGGCAGTTGGTGATAGCAATAATTGTAAATGATGCCAAAAGAAAGTTAATTAAACTTCTCTCCTCGCTGGAAATAAAGAAAACAAAATAAAGATGTCTGTTTGAGAATTCTCAGGCTATAAATGCCTATAGCACTCATACTCAATTCGAGGGCCGTAATCCAGCAGGTTTTCAATATATTCCTGCTTCAAAACACCTGAATCAAAGTAAATCGATGTAACAGCCAATCAAGTTCTGCATAATGACTCATTAAATTGAGTCAGGTGTGTTGGAGCAAGGATACATGGAAAACCTGCTGGATTGCGGCCCTCGTCGGACAGAACTGAGTATCCATGGCCTATAGTTTGATAGAGAAAACTAATGACTTTTAAGACATGCTCACGATGAGCAGCAGCCACAGGAGGCAATGCTTAAAATATAGTTTCTCATCTATATGGGTACCTCTCATTGCTATTCGAGATAACACAGTTCCAAAGTGAACATCTGCAACCAGCTACAGGAATTAGTGTTTAGCATTGGTAAGATAGCTTACTACGTTCTTGCTACTGGGGCAGACATTGGGTGTGTCTCAATCAGTGCACTTTCTAATAAGTGCATAGTGTGTTCACACGCACATTTTAGCAAAAACTCAGTGCACTGAAAGTACCCGGATGCTGTCTTAAAAAACGGCCAAAAATCTAGTGTAGAATGATGCACACTACTCGCACTAAATGGATGCCATATTGCCGACGTAGAGGAAGGGGCGGGACTTATACCTACATAGTACAGTTAGGACAGTAAATGTTAGCAGTTTTTAGCAGGTTTAGCAGACGTAAATAAGTTACAAGTGCTAGAAAAGATTAATGTTATAGTTTGCGGATGTTTATTTGGCAGATATTTTTGGCTGGAGAGTCGCGGTTAAATGCTGCTCCGTCACTACCAGTAAGTGCAAAACGTCAGTGCTCCATTTGGGTCAACGCTTAGTCACAAAAGTGTTCACTACAGAAGCAAGTGCACACTACATTCCAGTGCACCCATCGAGTACACCCATTGTGACTCGTTAGCTTGCTAAACGTTTAGTTCACTAAATTATTTAGTTAGCTAAACTGCTTGCTGAGTTTCTGGTGTTTTTGCTAACTGTGTTTTATGACAACGTATGTATATGTTTTAAGTGAACACACCGTACATGCCTTCTCTTTGTCCCTTTGTCGATAAGTATATCAAAATTGATCAAGCAGAATCATTACGGCAGCATTGTTGCATTATAATTAGTAACAGTAGCAATAGTTGTGGCTGTATGTCTTTTTTTTAAAATAAAAGTAAAAAGATTATGTGATATATTCATGTTTAATTCCAGTAGTATTTACGCACATTTACTAATATGCCAAATATCGGTTGTTCAAAAATAAAATACATTTAGTTAAATGAAAAAAGAAAACTAATTTTTCATCTAGACGTTTCAAAATAAAACATTTTACAGATGTAATTGCAATAGCACAATACTGAGATATTTTTTGCTTAAGGCTATCATACCATCTGAAACTCATACCTGCCCATACCTTGGTAATGTATGAAAGTCACAGAAATGATTTACTAGAAATATTCACCTTTTAGAAATTTTCTATGTAAATAATCAACTAAATTTCTCACAATTACAATATACAACCACAATTCTGAAAATGTTAGCGTGCTGTGTTAAATGTAAACAAATGATTTGCACATCTCGTTAAATCATATTTTATCCTAAATAAAGCAGAAACAGCATATAAGGTACCGGAGATCATTCCTGCCAGCAGCCATCACCCTCCGGAACAAGGCCTTATCCCTATCTTCATCTTCGAATT
>JBBBVU010000023.1:16617143-16638265 GCA_037177055.1 Atherinosoma microstoma | reverse complement strand
ACCATAATACCCTGCTACAACAATAATTTCCCTCTAAGAGGGATAAATAAAGTATATTTCATTTTATTTCATTTCATATTAAGTGGAGCAACTGAGACATTTTATGGCTGTTACATATTTAAAAAAATAAAAAGTCGGGGCACCCAAAGGCTGGAAAAGTAATTGGCACAAATAAATGAATTAATGGACGAACCTTTAACAACTAGTTAGATCAATTGCCAACAGATCAGTACATAACTGGGTATATAAATAGCATTTCAGAGAGAAAGAGCCTCCCAGAGAGAAAGCTGGGCAGAGGTTCACCAATTTGTGACAAACTGCATCTAAAAGTTGAACAATTTCAGAAAAATGTTCCTTGACATGAAATTGTGTAGACTTTGAAGATACCACCATCTGAAGCGAATAATGTCATCAAATGATTCAGAGAATCAGGTGGAATCTCTGTTTGCACAGGGACAAGGTCAAAAACTCAAAGCTGGATGTTGGTGATCTTGCGGCCCTCAGGTAGCACTTAATTAAAAACAGGTTCTCTACTGGAAATCAGTGCATGGGAAATACTGCCGAAGTTAAATTATAATGTTCTGAGGCAAAGTGGAAAACTGTTCTTTGGTTAGATTAATCAAAATTTGAAATTCATTTGAAAACATGGATGACATGTCCTTCGTACTAAAGAGGAGAGGGACTATCCACCTTGTTATCAGTGGACATCTCAAAGGCCTGCATATCTGAAGGTATGGAGTTGCATTAGTGCCTATGTGGGCAGCTTCCACATCTGTGAAGGTACCATCTAACTGAAAAGCACATAGATGTCTTAGAACAACATCTGCTCCCAAGACAATGCTAAACCACATACTGCATCAATCACTACAACTTTGCAGCAGAAGAGTCCCGGTGCTGAACTAGCCTGCCTGTTGCTGCCATCAAATTCAAAATGAGTAAAAATTTTCTAGATCTGATATGTTGTTTATGTTCTATTGGGAATAAAATATGGCTTTATGAGATTTGCAAATCATGTTTTTATTTACATTTTACATAACGTCGAGTTTTTTTGGAACCGGTGTCCTCTTAAAATGTTTGTTTTTTCAGACACTGGGAGCTCACAGCTCAAATCCACATTTACTGAGTCAGTATAACACCACAGTGGTGTAAAATCTTTTATTATGGGAAGCATTCAAAAGTTGTGACAGTCAAAATTATGCATGAAGCCTTTCACACTGAATTCCATCCACACATCTCATTATCCATGCTCTATTTTTCTCTTTTCATTTTTTCCATGGTCCAACTGCTCACGCGCCGAGATTCCGTTTCATCTGGAGCTGAACTGAATTATGGAAACAGAACATAATCAAAATATTGTTTCATATCACTTAACAATAAAAGAGAATATCTCATTCAAGTATCACGGTGCATTTAGATACAGCAAATAAAGGATGTTTTATGTAGTTTCAAAGTCAAATGGCCAATCGATCACCATGAGCCTTTAGCTATGATCGTAGGCCAAAACACAGCCGATCGGCAGAGTGGAGGAAGAAAAAGATATGCTGTAAAATCTAAAAGGACAAGGGCATTCTCCAGCCCCAATGGGTTCCCACCAAAGGGCTGACTCCACACACTTGTCACACATCATCCATCAAACCTACGGGCATGGCAAAGTGAGCTCATGGTTGTGCACTAAACCTACACTACGCACTCAGAGACATACTGTATTGTATATGTCTGCACACACTCATGCAAAAAAGACCTAAGAGTTTTCTATACCTCAACAGGGACGTGTAGAGCTGCAGTACGGCAGGTAAGCTTCAAACGCATTTGAGGGTATGACAGCGAAACCCATTTATGGGTCAATATATACTTTGTATATTAAAAAAAAACAATCACAGGGAGACTGGAGATGAGAGGAGGCGGCGCAGTGTTTTATCTCAAGCGCAACACATGCAAACACTGACCTTTAAGCCATGACATTTGATAAATTGAAAGAAAAGCCTTTCAGCAGCATATAAGACAGGCGCACCTTCATGTTTGCATTTGGCAATATGTGTTTCTGTTTACTGGCCTGTGCTGCTATAACCCTGTGCTGTAATCTCATGTCTACAATAAGGATTTGGAGCACAAATGGGAGGCACTGACAGGTTATTTTGTATGAGTGAGCACTATGTAGCTGCTACATGGATGTGATAATTCATGTATGTGATGAGAGGATATGCAGACAAAGAGGGGGAAAAAAATGCATTTAGCGTCATGATATGTGCAAGTTCGTTCCAGGGACACTCTACTGGATAACCTTATACAAATGTACTCTCATTACTTTATGATTCTTGTCAATATAACCTTAGGGGATTCACACATTCTGTTCTTGCTGAGTAAGGGCTGTTAAACACAGATTGTTTTCACTACACTGACAAAGACAAAACTTGAAAACAAGTCAAATACAAACATACATAGATTTCAGCTTGAAAACATCAACATCTGCCTTCAAAACACCATGAAGTCAAAGAGTAGTGTGAGCAGGCATAATGAGTTCAAGTAGTAAAAATTTCACCCAAGGATTTTTAACTAGCGCACCACAAACACCCAAAAAGGCTCTCTAAATAACCCTCACAGTGTGATCCAGGTGTGTGTGTGCATGTGTGTGTGTGCCTTTGGTTATGTGTATTGCAGTTTCTAAATGTGACGGCCTTCAAAGCTCTCCATTGCAGTGCTCCTCATCATCCCCATGTTGTCAGATCCCGGGCCTGACATCCAGAGACAGCTGTTTCCTTCTAGCAAAGCACACACAACGTCCCTCCCTCTATGACACACACACACTCGTACACAAATATAGGTAAGGGCGCGTACACATTTTCTCAGAAGCAAATCAAGACAGACATGCAAAACAAGCGAGAGTTACAAAAAGGTCTATACTGGCTGAAAAGGAGGCGTCACACACCCACACACAAACTGTTCAGTGAAAATGTAAAGGTAGCATACAATTACAGCAACACACACAAAAACAAAAACAGCCATTTACTCCGGTCTAGAAATGAGATATTCTCCATGAAAAACAGCTTCAGTATGTATTCAAGTTAAATGAACCTTCCTTTTGAGACCAATTCCTAACCATAACCATGGCTTGCATACATCACAGTGTGCATGAATAAAGATAATGTCATGAATCGTGAATTATGGAATTGGGGGGGATTTTAAACAAAACATCCCCCTTCATGTTTAGCTTCTGTGGCCTTAGGGGGGGCAGCACCATGTAAGTACAACCACCCTAAAAAAAATAGCCAACACCTTCAGAACACAACAGACTGCTTTCTCCAACAAACTGGAGCCACTTCAAAGAGGTTTTTGCTTTTGCAAAGAATAGTCCTAAATGAAAATCACTGAGCAAAACACAGCTATTAGAGGTCTGGCGTGTGGTAAGACAGCGTGAAGAGTGCTAGCTGTGAGAGACGGAAAGAGGAGGAGAAGGAGGGAAATGCAGGAGGAAGACTGACTTTGAGATGCTTTTTAGGTGATGGCAATAGACAAGGGACCGAATTTGTGCATCATTAGTTTAAAGATTTGTTTATTTGATTATCTTTGCATCAATCTTTATGCAGAAGCCTGCATGCCACCAAGCATGTAGACATATTGAGGTAGAGCACAAAGCGATATCCCCTCAGCAACTATGACTCCTCTTCCTCTCCTGCTGCGTGAGCT
Source organism: Atherinosoma microstoma (assembly GCA_037177055.1). Taxonomy (NCBI): domain Eukaryota; kingdom Metazoa; phylum Chordata; class Actinopteri; order Atheriniformes; family Atherinidae; genus Atherinosoma; species Atherinosoma microstoma. The sequence continues at coordinate 16,634,581 of JBBBVU010000023.1, read as the reverse complement.
GCTGTCATGTCAACCTGTAAATTTCCTGGACAGATAAACCAACCATAAAGATGAAGCCATCATCTCGACATAATCTGAGACAGATATACCTCTGCCTCCGACAGCAGGCTGCATGTCCTTATCTGTGCAGGATGCCTCCCTCCAACAGCACACATCCTAATACAGCACCTCCCACCTCCTCTTATCTCGGTACTTCTATCTTCCAACTGTCTCTGTAAGTCTGTCTTTGTTGGGGGGGGGAACCTCAACCTTACTACTACCTCTGCCTGTCACCTACTTCTTGGAAAAGAGAGTTACTGTTTAAAGTACAACTGATCACAGAGCCCTGAAGCTTTTGAGAGAAAACAACCAGGGACACTCTACAGGAGTTATCCCTTTGGCACTGGAATATTCCTGGGAAATGTAAAGTCATTTCTTATTTCATTTCATTTCAAATGCATCAAAGTCGACAAGAATTCAGGAAGAGCTCAAAGTTTAATTAAATTCCCTTTGATTAAAAAATAGGGCTTGAAAATGCAATTATGGATCACAAAATGCTTGATGTTATTCCCTTTACCTTCGGAATGGATGGACATATGGACAGAAATTAACTGATAGATAGATAGACAGACGTAATCTGATTTTCCATGCATCAAACCAAGGCATAAAAAAAAAATTCATCGTCAGAAGATTTAAATTGATCTCTTCACAGAAATGAGAACATGCATCGGTGAATTCTTGGAGAAGCTGAAAAAGAGGACAACTGAACTGTTTTCTAATCTCCCTTTATGAAGCAGGGTTGGATTACATGTTCGTGTCTATGTAAGTGGGAAGGAGAAATGATGAATTTCTCCGTACGGCATAAAAGATGATTCTTAATCTGTGCCATTCATTCATCGTTCAGACAACATCACAGTAGCGCTGCCACCATCAGTTGGCTCACTCAGAGCTGCACATTATGCTGCTCAGCCATGGACGATAAAGGTATAGGCTAACCAGTTACATTTTTTTTACCTTTGAAATTAATACTGTTATACAACAGGGTGTAAATTTAATAGCTTTTAGAGATTTGTTTTAACTATTTGAATCTGCAGGTCAAGACTTTTATGAACAAGTCATTGAATAAAAGAGTTGTGAGTCCTTCTATCTATCTAAAGTATATTCAAATAAGTCTGCGGGGAGCTGTTTTATTTCATTCCCAGGGTTCTTGATTTATACGGCACATAATAGGCTGTTATGATGCTGAAACTGGCTCTTTTGTGAGTATTGTGAGTGTAGGGACTACCCTCCAGGGACCTCCTTCAAGACTATTTCCTGGAAAAAAAGAATGAAAATAACGATTACAATAATAATAATAATAATAATGATAAAAGACCAACCACAGGTTCTTGAAAGTGGCAGTTTGAAAAATGGTTTGGCAATTTGCTGATTGGTTAATAAACAAGCACCTCTTATGAAAGACTAGCCTGCTGAAAAGACAGGACAGCAGGCGGGCTACAGTTCCCATTAACACACACAACAAAGGCTTAATATGTGTCGAGAAGTGTTGAACTGGGACATATGAGCAAGGGAACATGGGAACAGTTGGGCTGACAGGCATCATGATGGTTATAACTATCAACATGATGCCTTTGGGAAAAATACACAGTATTTGTTTGGCAAACAGAACATGTGGAATAGTTAAGCTATAGCAAGCTTAAAGTCATGTGTACATATTTGTTTTATTTTCACAATTAGCACTAGCTAGCTGATTAGCATTAGCTAGAAATGAGCTGGTTCAACTAAAGTTTGGACAAACTGATCAACACGTAACATTCTGTTTAACATTGATATCCAGACAGTTAAGCAGCAAACAAGGCTACAAAACGACAAAATGACACATCGATTAAAGTAAAATTAAATTATATTTTTTTTTATATTTTGCTTTTATTTTCACTATCAGCACTAACTAGCTGATTAGCTCTAGCTGGACATGAGCTGGTTAAACTGAAGTGAAGGACAAACTGATCAACACATCCAACAGACTGTTTGACATTGATGTCCAGACAGTTCTCCAGCAAGTTACACGAAAAACCAACAAAATGGCATTAGTTGAAGTAAAACAAAGTCATGTTTATTTAATGTACAACCACCATGCCTCTTAAGTCATTTGAAATGAAAGCATACAGCAGCTACAGCTTCTGTAAGAACAATTCAATTTTTTTTCTTGCTGAAATTGAACTGGCTAAAGACATTTCTGTAACGCAGATCTTTAGTTAAAAACAAGCTTTTCTCAGAGGCAGAAACATTTTGATTCAATTAGTTAAACCTCAATGGAAGTGGTGAAGAACAAGATATCCAATATAATGTGATGAAATTACATTTGCTGCTCTCAACCAGTGAATATTTTTAGATCAACTCAAAGTGCTACTAACTACACATGGTAAATATCAAATGTCTTCAAAACACAATCCACAATGACAGTTTAAAACTCTGAATCAATTTCAATTATGTATATCTGTAATAGCTGCATATTTAAATCAATGGAAGTGCTCAAGTGCCAGTTTGAAGCAAAAAAAGAAAATCACCTCTATTCACAATAAAAATCTCTTCTGGATGATTAGGGGACAGGCTTGGCTGAGACTGATTGCCGTGGCCTTTCAAGAGCTATTCTGGCTCTGCTGAGTATGTGCCTTCCACTCAGCATTGATCTATCGACCCCCAGTCCAGTAAAACCTTGCTCGGACCAAAAGGTGAATCACACACACAAAGACACACAGCAATACCGGCACACACGCGCGCACACACAAACACACAGACATAGACTAACAAGCATGTTGATTCTTGATGACAAGATTGATGCAACCTCTCTAAATTCTCCATGCGTCAACAATAGCCAGCCAGTCTTGCTCTCCAGTGGGTGCGAGTGTGCCATTGAGCAGCCTTTGTAGGCGTTTGTGACAACGATGCAATCATCACAGTGTAATTGGAATTGAGCAACTCATCCATGTAACTGTGCAGCTCAGTAGGTAGGGCAAGGAAAACGACTGCTGTTGTCTGCGGTAATGAGATGCAGCTTGATGCCTTGGGGATAAAGGACAGTTATAGAGGAGTACAATATTCATAAAGAGGAAAGCTGCTGCTTACATCTGGCAAAAACTGTTTTGAATAACTGAGGAAGGACTGTAGAGAGTATAATCCCAAAAGGAGAGGAATCATTTTGCTAAGTTTCAAGTGTTTCTGTAAGCCTCTCGGACTCTTTGTAAGTGATCTTCTCTGCTCAACACTCATTTGCAATTTTCTCCATTGTCTATGAGCTCGCTCACCTACGCTGAGTTTTCCTCTCCAGTGTGAAGCAACAAACGCTCACAGCTTCGACTTCTGTGTAACTACACACAGAGCTGCTCCTTTACAGCTCTGTTCCGACTGCTCTTTCTATCGCTTTATGTCTGCATTTCACCCTTATCCAAGCCGGTCAAGTGTGCTGGGGAAAGCCTGCGTTTGGAGCTCTGTGCTTACTGGGCAAATGTGTCAGAGCCATAGCTCTGTGTGCTGTACTCTTGTTTGCTCAGTTTGCATTATTTCCTCAAGTGTTATTTATCTCCCCACAGCTGCTTTGACTGTGTCTATCTAACCTGACATGCAAATGCAAATTCAAATGTGGTTTTATTTCCTTTGCTTTGGATTAAGTTGGAGCACGTTGTACTGAGTTAGTTTTCTTTTTTTGTAATAATGTTAAAGACATATTTTTGGATCTCAGGAGATTTATTTGGCGCATCAGACAAAGGAAAGGCCCAACCTCAGCCTCACAGTAACTTTTGGTGGTTTCTGAAGTCACTACAACATATGAGTGAGCTCTGTATTGGACAAAAACATCAGTTCATTGCATGATGTTTGTGCATCAATTTTTTACATTGTAACTAGATCATCTCAATGCACCTTGCTGTTTTCCAAGCCGGTAATAGTATCATTAAGATGAATTTAAAGGACTTCTTCAAACAAAATCAGACAAAAAGGATTTACTCATGCTTAATTTTCAGCGTTCACGTTAGCTGAAAGCACCAATAAATCATAGTTTTGCTGCATAAAATAGGGCATAGCTGTTCCTAAGAAATTCTTTTTCACAGTAGTAAAGTAAAGCGAGATATCTGAAAGCATTGTGATACTATCAGGAAACATAAATATTTCAAAGGCTACACAGCAGTTACATAAATCTTTGACTCCACAAGCAGGGTGCAAGCAAAAAATTTGATTAAAGAGCTTTGTGCGAGTTGATGTGGACTGTGAATGAGACACCATGCAAGATAGCTCCTGGAAGTTTAACCTGTAACATACACTGTTCATTGAACCGTGTAGAGATCTACAGGCAAAAGCCATTTTGGACACAAACAAGCATGACCACTGTTTACAAAAACCTTCATAGCTGTATTTAATGTTCCACGGCCATAAGAAACCAAAGCAGAGCTCTTTTGGGTTCACAGTAAAACATGGTAGAGGTTCCCTCATGCCATGGGGCTGCTTTGGTGCTTCTAAAACCTCATTTATCCTCTACATTAATAACACACACAAATAGAAAATTCTGTCTGTCTTCAGCATTCATTATGTCCCTATTTCAGTCTGTTATCAGAAAACTTGCATGATAGTGTTGCACAGTGTAAATAAAATGTTATAGTTCACATATGACCAGCAAAAGGTGCATTTTGTGTTATATTTTCTCCATGTAGTTCTCTATCTGCAAGCAGCTGTACATGTTATTTTATTCTTTTGGCTCAAAAAATTACTCATTTTAGTATTACTCCTGACTTCAAAGTGACATTTTTCTTCATTTTGTGGTGCTGGAATCACATGAGGTTATAACCTGAATCTGTTTAAAATAAATGCAGCAGAAAATGGGGGAAACTCTCCAAATCTTTAATAGAACCAAAGAAACACTGAAGGTAAAACCCAAAGCATTCACCTTTGTTCCTCCCTGAACAACAATTAGTGCTAATTATCAGCCTCTGTGCTCTCCAAAGCTTTTGCTCTTAGCACTCAAAGCACATAGCACAGATCCACTCGTTCACTTTTCAGGCCATTCTTCTCCTTTTCTATCTCCCTGTTTCGCACGTCTGTAACCAAAACACCACGTAAGGAAGTCAGGGTGTTGCCATGCCTGATGGGATGGCGTGTGCTCCAGTGCTTTTCATTTTTCATGCTCACCCTCCCTCTCTTTGCAGTTTCCTGTCTTCCTTTCCTCAATCCCCTCATCCGCTCACACAGCGTGCAATGGATTTATTAAAAAGTATTACCAGGATGGCCTGGTGTTGTCATGCTTACATCCTGATTGACCCAATGCAGAGAAGAGAGGGGGAGGTGAGGGCATAAGAGGACAACTAAGGGGTGAATATTTGGACACAGGAGACAATGCTCATGAAAGGAGACAGGAAATCAGACAGACTGAGTGTCTACTTTAAAATCCTCTTAAAATAATCAACGCCTGCAACAAGAGACACAGTTGCATTGAAATGGTGTCATGTGCCTTGTATTTTCTTGGCGCTTCTGATTGCACAGAGGTGGCTCTGCTTTTTGTCTCCATCTGATGTAAAATTCTTCCATCAAAATCTCAATACACCTGCCTCTCTCTGCTTCTGCCTCTTCCTGTTGACTGTACCTGACTGCGCACACAATAATATACACTCACCTCTGTGACGTATATGTTGGTGAGCGGACTTTTCTAAACCCATACACATTAATGTTGACCAAGTCAGTATGTCTTCACACTAGAGACTGCCCGTTCCAGATTATGGCTTCCTTGTTTGACACAGCTTAATGGAGCAAACACACACTGCAGACGGCCAGTCTCAATCTTCCTTTCAGAGAGTGACCCCGTCATACAGACGCATAAAAACATCCACATGTGTAAGCACGTACAGTATTCCCTGCAGCAGCAGAGACGAGTCAGTGCGATGAAGAATGTCCCAGAGCACGCTTGTGCAAAAATGCATGCTTGTGATTCTGCATTTGCATTATGTTAAGCTTTGGGTTGGTTCAAATATATGTGTGCAGTCATGTTCCAGCGACACAGACTCACAAAAGATGTTATAAATTGTGCCTGTTGTGGCATCAGAAACAGAGCATGAAAGCCCCGGCAAAGACATGGCCCTTTCGTAAGCTCATCAAGTGCCTCTTGGAGCTGATAGACTGGAGCTTACATTGGCAGCAGCATCTGCTGCTAGAGGCTACACTACTCAGAACAATGCTACAGTTCCATGCAAAATAAAACAGGCCAGTGCCATCCAAACCCCCGAAGATCCACTCTATCACGCCGTTTATTGTGCTGAAGACTTATCTAGCCATTCCTGAATAGGACGCACTAATAGAGTTATGAAGAGAGAATGAAAGGAGAGGAGAATGGCAGAGATGTTTCTGTTGAGAGAGGATTCGTTTCCAAAGGCAGCAACACTCTTATGGGCATATGTTGAAGCTATTGTAAAGGGTCCAGACAACAAGGCCATGGCTGACACTGAATGAACTCTCAGGCACAGAGTAAAAAACACCCATAGGACTCATATCCACTTCTCTGATTGGAAACCAGGCAACACAGCGGAAGAATAGGAGAACCGCAGCAGCGCTACTTCCAGTCGGGTTTGAGGCCGAATAAGCAGGTGGAAAAGCAGAATTTATAGTTGCACGGTACCGTCTGCCACACACAAACATCTTCATCCCGATAGGTGTGCAGCCGTACAAATGAAAAGTGTGTGCATCCCCAGTGGAGAAGCTGAGGCCAGAGCAGTGTGACGACCTGGAAACAGCTGGATGTGGCTGATCAACGCCAGAACACAGCAGAGAGCCTCACGCTGAAGCGAATCAGATCAGCAGCGTGACGCAATGTGCTTTAATAGCTCATAAGGCACTTGGGTCCTGTCTCATGTTATTAACTTTGTAATAAAGTGCATGGAGTCATTAAAGATGCATTTACAGCACTTATAGTGCTTAAAGAATGTATTTGTGTTTTAAGCTACTCCAGCTTAAGAATTCATAAAAAGTTCAGGTTAAAGGTTATATGTGCAAGAGAATAATTTGAGTTAGACTTTTTTTTTCTTTTGGTAGAATTATAATTTGTAAGCATTCCACATACCAAAAAAAAAAAAAAAAAGATAAAGACTGAAGTGGAAAAAACTTTCTCCTCACTGTTAGTTGCAGTGTATTGTCTCCCTCTCTTTCTCTCTCTTTGGAAAATGCTGTCAAAGTCAGTGTTGCAATTTGCATTTGAGTTTTCATTCATCAGTCATGTGCACTGAGATTTCCAGTGAGCATCAATAATTTAGGCACTACAAGGCAAATTGCAACATCTCAATAAAAGGGGATAGGAAACTCTTTTCAAATGCATGATATGGGGCATATTTATAAATAAAAAATCTAGTTTTTACCCAGATGGATTGAACAATAACATTTAAATCCATTAACAGTGCAGTCTTTCACTGCACAACAGTTATACCTCATGTGCCTTTATGTGCAGGTAAAAGTAATTATGCTGCTCTTTTATCACTCCATCTGATTCTCAAATGGCTTTAAGAGCAACAACTGCAATTGTGAACAGGAAAGATAACAAAATGCCTCTCCTTTGCACACGTGATCAGGTTTTCTATGACACACCTTGGGGACATGCATATGGCAAATTGGAAATTTAGTTATCTGAATATTTCAAGGAGCCAAAGCCTCTGTGAAGGCAGAGCTAATTTCATTGGCTGAGGTCTCAGCGAGGACAATCAAAGGGGCCATATTTTTCGAGCTGATAAATGACATCAGTACCTAGAAGTCAAAACAGAAGAAATTCCGAATTTAAGCGTTGATCACTTTTTATTTATTCATAACATCACATTACAGTAAATACAAATTCCACTATTTTAAAGCAGAATGATCGTGACATTTAATTCTTTCAATTATTGTGTTCTCATTTTGTTTTGTTTGTATACTGTTGTATGGACCAACGCTTCCAAGAGTGAACACACACATAAACATTATTTACTCAGACAGTTGATGCAAAGCACATAAGATTGCATCATGTCTCAGATCAGGTTGGATGACTTGCTGGCCCTCCCATTGTGTCAGCATTGCACCATGTATCTCAGCGGTTCAAACAGCGACTGTAATCCCAACAGCAACAACGTTTTAGCAAACAGCCAACAGCCGTCTGAGGCTCAAAGGCCTGAAGGAGGAGAGAGGTGAGCGCAAAGGTCATGAAACCTCCCTATATATAAACCCATTTCAGTCATTATCTAGATTCTCAAGAGGAGTGTGCCACCAGATATGTGCTGATCCAATATTCCATGTGTTCCACAAGTATGGCTTGGCTACATATAAATGCCATCATATTGCATCTGATTGGGGCTGAAGTCATCTTTCTCCTCTTCTTGTCTTTCATGTTTGCTACATTAGTGACAGGAGAGTAATCAAAGCTGCCATTAATGCATGGCCATTTACTCTGCCCTCGTCATGTAGACCCACAGGGCAAGACTGTGCTTCCACTGGGCTGCAGAAGAGGGGGGGGGGGAATGGCTGAAACCACCCAGCTAATGGATTTTCCTCATTTCCTGTGGCTTTCAACTTAGAAGAAAGACAAAAAAAATCTCAGACGTCATAGTGGTGGAAAAGCGATTTGTTAATACTGCAAATCAAGAGATAAAAGACTGGTTTTCATAATGGACGCCTCTTTTTAATCCAGAAACATCTTTGGTTTGGTTGAAAAGTTTATTTAATTAAAGTATGAATAACATAAGGCAATACAGCTGGATTTAGTCTATCTTTCTGCTTCATAAATTGAAACCTTAAATTAAATGAGAAGTGCGATGCCACTGACATGAGTTAGTTTTCTTTGTGTGTTCTTACTGTTTTGCTATCAATCCAGATATATTGTTTCTTTTCAGCTTCTCTTTCTTGCAATTATTACTATTATTATCGTTATTATTATTATTATTATTATTATTATTATTATTATTATTATTATTAATAATAATAATATTCATAATAACAATGATAATAATAATTTATTGATCTTTTACCTCACTGCAAAAATGCGGGCTATTCCCAGTCATGTGTCTGTGTTTGCGTAGTGTTTTATTTGTAGGACGGTTAGATTGCATCGTTTTCTGTATGGTGTTTTTTTTTTGGTGGTGGTGTCATTATGCTGAGTTAGCTCAGCACAAAATTTTTTTAAAAGACTGGCTCTGTCCAAATGTAGGAATACATCTAAGATCAAATTTAATTTAAATGCAACCAAAGCCTCTATTGCAGATGATTACAGGCCTTTATTTAAAGGTTTGTAGGTTTTATGTTTAATTTCCTCAATTTAAAAATCATAACTAATCATATTTTTATTTAGAGCCTCCACACAATTTTTCATTGTTAAAAAGAGAAAACTGCATATAAACATGCAGAGAATGTAAATTAGAGAAGAGAATAATTGGAAAGGTTATTCTATTTAATCCACTTTGTACACCCGATTAATCAAATGCAGAGTTATAGGAGGGCTGGAGCTGGTTTTAGTTGCCAGTGGGTGAGAGCTAGGGTGATTTTTAATTCCTATTTAATTCCTCTTGCTCTTTCTGGTCATAGTGATAACCACCACAGCACATGTCATTTAACATAAACTACATCCACTTCACGCAATAATACAAAACATGAAGTCTTTTTAAAAGTGGCCAGTTGTGATTGACCTCAGATCATCAGGAAACTAATTCCAGAGAGCTGGACGTAGTATCTGATTGTGACATTGAATATCATGTCTCACAAATAGTGTGAATAAGAAGATATTCATCGATCTGTTTTGTAGACATTTCAACTGATAAATAAGGGCTTTTAAAATGACCTATAATTACTTTATAATTACTGTACTCTTGCAAGAAACTGGTAGAATAACACTTTCTATGTCTCTTTTTAAAGCAATGAAATAAAGATTTGAAGAGTTTGGTGGGTGTGGGGTTTTTCAGATCTCCAGATTTACGAGGTGTGTAGACATATACTTATGGTAGTAAATTGGTATGAAGGTGAGTCAGGGATTACTGAAGGAGATTAAGTTATAATATTACAGACTGTACCCTGGAAGAAAGCTGCAAATTTAACCCATTATGGTTGTAGATAGAAATTCTGCCAGGGTAAAGAGGCTTAACACACACACATTGAAATCAAAAGGATAATAATTCAGCTTTTCATTTCTGTTTATTTATTAATCTGAATTCAAACAATAGATACTTTCTTTTCCTTTTTCTGAAGCACTGAGAAGGAAGTTCATACGTTGCCTCTGCAGACATGGTCATCAAACCATAGCAGATGGTTTTTCAGATTGCCCTTAAATCACAAATTCAACACTTCATGCTACTGTGTAAAATAAAAAGTATTTTATGTCAGTGCGTGGAAACCATGGAATAAATTAATCAAATGCCAGTTTATACACGATAAACTCTGCCAGTCAAAGTTATTGGTAAGCATTCCCTTAATAAAATTTTTAGAAAAGGTTTATAATGGCACAATAAAATTTATATAGTTGAATTTATCATGTTATATTGACATTAACATTGACTTGCATGTGATACAGGAGGCAGCTGCTGTTTATCCATCATCACTTTTACCCTGTACCTGTATTTGTGGGGCTTTGTTTTCTCGTCAACCACGATAATTGAGATCTGGGCACCAGTTTTTATGAGGAAATAAAGTAAAAGTTACATCACTCTACTGACTGCAAAGCCACAGTTATTGAGATTACATTTTGGTTTACTAATTAGTGAACCTGATTGTTTTCCCCCACTTTTTAGTCCCTGAGCAATGCTAATCACCTCCTGGATCTCGCCTCATATTTAGCATTTACACATGAAAAGCTTGAATATTCTTATGTAACTCCCTGCAAGGGAATAATTATGTTTTCAAAGTTTCTGTATAACATTTTTAGCCTAACAGCTGTAACACGATGTGCATAAATATGGACTGAGAATTTTTACTCTTGTGTTGCGAAGAGCTGCTTTTATCAAAATACAGCCACAAAGCTTTAATGCAAATTCCTCCATTAGCCTGTGACTATATTTAACTTAAAATGCCACTAAGATGGGATGAGTTTGTCCCCCCCCACCCCTCCCTTACTCACCTGTGGCGCCTCTCCTCATTCCAAATGACTGACAGCCAGGACAGAGTGGAGCTGAATTCGACATGCAAAGACAAACCATTCACCCCGTCTGCCCCCCCAAGCTCTTTCCCTCCCTCTATCTCTTTTTATTTTATTTTCAAGTCATATGGTGCACTGCAAACAACCAAGGAGCTTTTTTTCCCCTATCTTGTGCCTGCTGTGTGCAATTTAATTTAACTGTGCCTCAACTTGTGAGCTGCTTTAATCAATTCTAGCTTAAAATTACCCACCATCCACCACTGTGCCACTCCCCAGCATTAAACCTATGTCTTTGTCCCGCCACTCTGAGCATGGGCTGCAAACTGTGTGAGTAATTAGTAATGCAACCCCATTCAAATTCTTTCATGTCTGGATTGAAATTTATTGCTGAGACAATTAGTCTAATTACACATGCTAGAGCCTGGTTGAGAGCTGGCGGTTTACGTGCCTTTTTTGACAAGATCCAACCTGTGTGCCTCTGTTGAGATGTTGTCTAAAATCAAAGAATAAAAACATGACCGGGGCGATCAGGCAACATAGTAACCAACAAAAAAATGCCCGATTTTCTTGCAGGCATGTCTGCAGGATCGCAGCGCACACGTCTAACCTGCAGTAGCACACAGCAGCTACGCATAGAGGAGTGTTTGAGCGAGAGTTCTTGTTCTCTTTTTTTGTAGAAAGCAAACGGTGAGGAGCAGCGAGGATACAGAGGCTGAGAGAACAGAAAAAGACAAAATGGAATGACAGACAAAGAGAAAAAGGCCAAGAAAAAAGGAGGGGAGTAACTGGTGAGAAAAAATATAAATATAAATGTGGGATACAGTTGAATGAGAAAGAGAGAACAGAGATCTCGGTCTGAATGACTGCACACAAGGGCCTTGTGGTGTCCTGAAGTTTGAGGGCTGTGTGTTTGGTAAATTGGTGGGTGGAGTATGTGGTAACTGTTGATAAGCACGCAGAAAATAGTGCTCAGCTCTGATAAATGCAAATTAAGTGCACATAGCAGAAGAGCCACTGTACTGCAAAAATATTCAGTGAAAAACAGGAATGGAGATATAGAAATAGATAGAGACATGCATACCCAAGGGTTGGAAAAAGTACAAGTAAGATTCAATTAGAAACCACTCCTGGCACTTTAACTATTAAATATACCCCCCAAAAAAGAAGCCATATTTGGGGAAGGGTGCATCTTGTGCCTTCAGCCTCCAAAGAACCAACCACTCTTTATTGCCATTACAAACCTCCCACAATAAAAAGGAAACGAATCGGACGGAAGCTGCTAGAAAGAACAATACAAAACCAACCTTGTTAAGGATTTATACGAAGCGTCTAGGAGGCTTTACGAGCAAAGAAAAACAAGTTTTGCGAGATGAGGAACAATAAATGACCGATTCAGATTTTCCAGCATTGTGAAAGCCACTAGAGGCAAGAATCTTGCAGGAGAAAAGGCATACAAAAGCATAATGCACATGTGCCCTTCCTTCTCCCTTCTGAATTGCTTGCTTTATATCAGGAGAAAATGAGAGGACAAAGGTGTTGTTGCAGGGAGGAAGAGCAAGGCTCTTCTCTCCCTTTCAATTCTCCCTAGACCAGAGATTGATGGGTGGGGCTGGAGGAAAACGGAGTGATGGTTAAAAGAAGTGACGGGGAGAGAGAAGCAACTGAGAAAAACAGGAAATAGCCTAGAGAGATTTACAAAAGAGGCAGAGAGGTGAATGAGGAAATAAAATGGTAAAAAGCTGGAAGAAAAATGGGGATGAGATACATAAGAGAAGAGTCTAAAAGGTGCTGATTAGATTTCAGTGTCTGCTGGAGATGTATATCATGCGGCCAGATTATCCATACAAAATATATTAAATCATAGATTCAACCACATGTGCACATCCACTGTAACCCTTTACAACAACTCTGCTAACATATGGCTATAAACTAGACAACTTTAAATCCATAAACCTCAGAGGATAACTCGCTGATACCACAGGTAGTAGCAGGAGCTACTCACAGTTCTTGACAATGCCATCCCTAAGAGGAGCCACTGGGATAGCTACCACGCTGTAACTTAAAGGACTTAAACTCAAGCCTTATATTAGCTTCAGTTGAACCTTAGAAGGCATCTTACACAGAGGCAAGACTGTGGATTTCATCCTCTATTTCTCACGCTGGAATCCTATTAGTAAGGATCACCTCATGGTCGGTATGGACAGGAGTTCTGACCACGTCAGCTTGAAATTATACACATGAACCTGAATAGTGCTTTGAGACACATTTAAAAAATGTAAACCTATCATTTAAAAAAAAACAAAAAAAAAACTGGATATTCTTCAGAGTGAAAATGTTTACCAGCTTTGTCAGCAGTGGTGTGCAATCACTTGTATGCAAACATTAGTGAAGACTGTGCAAGTACAAGAGGAGAAAAGTGCAGCGGCCAAAAGAAACTCAAGCAGTAAATCTTGAAATGACATTCCAATTTCTCGACTAACAAGGGATTGGACTGCAGATAGCAACTAATGGTGTGCACAACATGACAGAAACATGCACACTTAATTCACAGAAAGAAAAAAACATAGGAAAAAAGAGGGGATGTTTTAATTTGCATACCTAACAGTCTTTTTCTATGTCTGTTAAACTTGATAGCAGCTTTTCAAATACTGCAACACTAAAAGCAGAGAGCACTGGCTGAGGACTCCAACAAATTGCTTTTAATGTTTTCTTACATGGTGCAACAGACGTGAAAGCCTCTTTCTAAGATTGATAAATCATGAGTTGTACTCTTCTGTTAAGCAGAGGGAGTGTTTTGGGCAGAATATGCTGCATGTTTAAGCATTCTGCCTGCTTGAGCTGTCTGTGGACAGTGAATTTGGGGGAGCACATGTGGAATTAAAGGTGAAAGCCCTGCCTTCAGGCCGAGATTTTAACAGATCATTACTCTGAATGATGAGTCAACCACGCCCCCTCTGCAGCTGACTCGTGCTTTGTCAAGCACTGAAACTCCAAAGCTCATATTTGAGTAAGCACTGTGCAAACACGATAAATGCCCCCCTGATCGCCCTACCCTCCCTTCCCACCACTTACCCACTAAACCACCCCCTCCCCTCCACCCCACCTCGGTGCTGAGTTGACTGAGCACACAGCATCACAGTTAGGAGGGAAGCGTAGTCTCATACAGCACTTTAATCCGTGCCATTCTGCTCTCTCCTCGCAGGGCCTAACAATGCTGAAGTCACTTTTCCTCCCTTCTCCTTTTTTTTTATTTTTCCTTTTTTTTTTTTCAAAACAACATCAAATCATAATCCTTTGGTGAGCCCAACCATATGGTCTTTTCTTTATCCTTTCTTTATCCACACCCCACTGACATTAATAATCTGCAGGACGGGGGAGATGGGAAGTGGCCAGAAGCGTTCCCAACATGCAAATAATCTGTCTTTTTTCTTCTCCTTTTGGCTGAAGCAGACATCCCGGTCAACATGGAAGGGTTGATGTAACTGCTAATGATAAGGATAATATTGGGCAGCAGGATGCAACATTTGAATCCATATTTTATGAAAACAATGCATCAAAAGACAATTCAAAAGGTTTTGAAGACATTTAAGTTGACGGCATTTTTCAGCTCATTGTTTAGCAACTGTACCATTTACAGGTAGTTGTTTCCAGCTCTGAAGAGCTATTATACACAATCTGCTCCACACCAATACAGGTGCAGAATATAGTTGAGCAATTAGCAGCTAAAAAGGGACAAAAATTGCCCGTCTGAAAAACATGTAATAGCTACTTGGTCCACAGAACAACATGTTGCTAAAAATGATACAAACACACACAAAAGAAATCATCTAGAGGCTGAAAGCTGAAAGCAAACTAGTCTGTGTGTTATTCTACCTCTTCATCGGCACATCCTGAGTGAAACAAATTACACGCTGTCATGACTTTTAAATTATGTTCATTTCTTAAGCAACCAGTGCTGTTTGAGTCAACAGGCAGAAACGCACAGTAGAGTACATCCAACCTTTTTTTTCTCTTCTGTTTCATGTGCGAGCGGTTCATGTTGAGACTTGGCTGTTATGCGTTTTTTTTCTTTTCTTTCTAAATCTTCCATCAGTGGATGGTTGCCTCACTTGTTTTGACTCTTTTTTTAAAGAAGACATCAGTGCCATGACTTGATTGGGGGGTTGGGGTAGGGCTGGATATGCAGATGCTGAACTGTAGGAGTTCAACTTTCTACTTTAATCAGGATCATGCATGCAGCAGAGTGGAACAGATGTTTAATCTGAATCTATACCATAGGCAGGGCGCTGACAGATGTGGTTCAGACAACCTTTGACCTTAGTCGATACTATGCCACGTGCTAATTAGGCACTACAACATGTCCTCATAACACCATGTTCCTGAATGCCTTCCTCAGAAGAGAGGATGAGAGAGCCTTATTACCTCATGTACCCATATACTGAGATAGGAGGTGGAGGGTGAGTTAAAGACATGAAATAAATGCAGTAAAAAACAAAACAAACAAAAATAAAAAAAATAGCCAAAGACCTTGCAGTGCTATAATTAAACCTGACGATCAGGAATGTTGGAGAGTGAACACGGTATTTTACCTCTTGCTTCATTACAGTCTAATGATCCCCCTGAGGTGTTTTTTCCTGACGCTAACTACAGCTTATAGAAGAGATCCGTTTCTGCCGCCAAGACAATGTTAAAAATGGGACGCTTTAATGGCCGGTGAAGGTGAAATCAGAGGAAAGAAGATTAGAGGACAAACCTCAAGCTCTGCTGCAAGGCAGACTGGGGCTCCAACACACTCTGAAATGTTGGATACTCCTGTGTCACATTCATAATACATTGTTTTCAAATCCTTATTTCTCTCAGTTATTAGTATTTATTGTATATATGTTTATGGACAAAAAGCTGGAATTCTCGGTCTACGAGAAGGGCCACAGCCGTCTCTATTTTCTGAGATGGCTGACATCGGGGTGTTTTATGAGTCTGTAGTGGCCAGCGCCATTCTTCATGCTGTTGTGTGCTGGGGCAGCAGACTGAAGGTGGCTGACACCATCAGACTCAACAAACTTATCTATAAAGCCAGTCATGTTGTGGCTGTGGAGCTGGACTCTGACAGTGGTGTCAGAGACGAAGGTGCCATCCAAGTCAAGGACTACACTGGACAGCCCATCATACCCTCTCTACAACATGCTGGACAAGCTCTGGAGCACATTTAAGGCTGATTCCACCATGCTGCAACACAGAATGCTACAGGAAATCATTCCTTCCTGTTGGCCTCAAACTCTTTACTGTATCATTTGTATATCTATTTAATTAAGCACCTTATTTCGCTTGTTACTTTTGCTTTTATCTTTCTGTTTTTTTAAATTAATTTCTTACTGTGTTTCCCTTTAACTCTTTTAAGGAGCACTGTGATGCATCAATTACCTGCTGGAATTAATTAAGTATTTCTGTTTTCTGATATGAGTAGTTGCACTGATTGTAAACTGCATTGGTCACAAAGACAAAAAAAAAAAAAAAAATGGAGAGAAAGAGCAAATTAAGGAGAAAAATAGTACTGGAACTGGCCAAAGCAGAACAAAACATTAAAAGTCTAAAACAAAACAAATTTTCGTTTTAAAAAACCCCTCACATTTCAATAAAATTTTTCATGTATTTCAAAAATATATATGAAAGGTATATTTAACAAAATGACAACAAGACAAGGATCAATGTCAATCACACAATGACTTTTGAAAGACACTTCAACCAAACAAAGAAAGAAAACTGAGTTTGTTTTATTGTTAGGTTTATTTTTGGTTTTCAGATGTATTTCTATAAAAAGATTTGATGTTGTTTTCTGAAGAGCCATTGAGTTTTATAAAGTGGTATTTTTATTCTTTCTGTTGTGTTTTGTATGTTCTAGTGTGTTTGGCTTTGAAAACTAGTTTCAGAAAACTCATCGTCATGTCAGAAAACTAAACAGAAAACAGCAGTTCAACACAAAACAAAACAGATTTCAGAAAAATTTTCCACTTTTTGAAAAACGCAAACAACAGAAGATGCAACATTTCACAGAATGTCAACAAGACAGACAAAACTCATCTCTCATAAACACACAACTGCAAATACAACAACTAAACACACATCAAAGACTTTCAAAAACACTGCTATGTTTTTTTATTTTTTGGTTGTTTTGTTTTGGGATTTTTGCTTTTTTGTGTGTTTTTGGTTTCACTGCTATGTACTGTCCAATGTTGCTGTGTTTTGTACCTCATTATCACCACCAACACTTTAGGATAGATAGATAGATAGATAGATAGATAGATAGATAGATAGATAGATAGATAGATAGATAGATAGATAGATAGAT
>JBBBVU010000023.1:16598175-16614803 GCA_037177055.1 Atherinosoma microstoma | reverse complement strand
GTAGGAAAAAAAAATATATTACAAAGAAATCAGGGTGGTTGATAATTGGAGGTGGAAGAATTCCAGAGGGACGGGAAAAGGTTACTACGGTGGGGTGGGGGCAGCCCCCCCCCCCCCCCATTCCTACCAGACCATAGATTAGTTGCATAAGCTTCTTTTACTGAATGCTCATGGCGTGATTTTCTATAGTGCAACAGACTATAAGTCTGCACTGCTTATTGTCCATTACATGACTGCCCAACGACGACGCCTGCCCAATATTAAGAGATAAATATCTGACTGGGTCAGCTTACCCTTCAGTTTTAATTACAGGGTTTTCCACTGCTGCATCTCTTTGTTTAACAGGTACCACTCAGCAGTGTGGTAATAAACACACCATGTTAATTTTTGTGGTTCTTCTATGAAAGCTGCTCTTTCATTGCACTTGAAGTCATAAAATTTGTGTTTGCACTATGATAAAACACTATTAAAGAAAACTCTCTACAGGCCATTTTTAGTGGTTTTACTGTTTTGTTTGTTTTGTGGGGTTTTTTTAAGCAATGATTTTCTGGAACAGAGCTTGAAAAATGCTGCCCTGTGGCTCTACCTTGCCTAATACTAATTAGTTCACTTGTGCAACTTTCTATCTTAATTCAATAGAGTACAAAAGACAAGGCTTAATGTTTTACAGCACATTTAGAAAAATATCAATCTGGAAAAATTACTTTTATGCCTAGTATCAAGTTTATTTTCTGCCATTCATTCATTCATCAGGGGTGAATACTGTGATGAAGGTGTGTGTGTTTACTAGATATACAGGGTCAGAGATCATCAGAAGGATGTAATAATTCTCGCTCCCACCATCTCCCCACCATTATCTCTCTACATGTGGCAACAGACAAGCTAACACATACAGAGAAAAATGCATCGAAGCTGCGCTCTGTATGATCCTGGCGCGCCAACCGCCGTCAGTGTGTCACAGTCTCTGTAGGAAAGGCAGTAAAGGGGTCAGCTTACTAAGCCTGAGGGCTCCATTTTATCATATGTATTGCTCGGCTGCACTCAGAGAAAATATTCTCAGTGACTTCAATTTCTACCTACAGCACATATGAAGATTGGTTTGTGTGTGTTGTACTTAATCTGCTGCTGTGAGTATTTCTCTCGACAAAGCACTCGTACGCATGTTTTCTGTTCCTGACTTTCATTTTTGCTTCAGCCAAAATTGTAGAGCAAACAACAATACCCCAGCGAAACAATTATAACGCGAGGGAAACATTAGGCGGAGAGCGGTGTGAAGCCGCAAGTGCTGCTAAATCACACATCTCACAGTGGTTTTAATTTTACATTAATTATTCTGCGACCAAGCAGAACAGGCAGTACAGCACAAATTAAGGAGAATTCAGATATTTTGCGAGTATCAATCAGCGTGTTTACAAGCAATTACGATTGTCTGTTGTTTATGATGTACATGCTGTGTTGCGTTTACAGGCCAGAAAGGCTTCTGCCCTGATTTGAATTTGATGGTCACTGAGATGCAATGATTTATGTGAGCCAATTATTAATGTCTTTATTTTGATTATTATTGTACGTTTAAGCCTTTTAGAGACGATCCTATCAACAAAGTTGCTTTCAGCTTTTCCTGATTTGCTGCCTACTGTAGGCTGTGCTGCAAGCGGGTACAGATTTGGGTTCAACTATGTGGTGCATAGATCCAGTTATTCTCCTAATGGAGTTTAAATGCTTTATGTCTTGGTTCACTGTCTTATGCACCATTTCCAGCTAAGTAGGCCAGCAGTTTTTGGGTTAACGTGGTCCTCTATAACCCTGTAGCATTGCTGCTCTGAATTTCCTCTATTTCTAAACAGAGCTGCACTCATCATCTGTGCTCCGAATGACTTGTCCTGAGGCGGTTCATCTCTTTATTTCCTGACTCAAAGTCAAAGCAGAGGCAAAGGAGACTTTTTGAATACAGTGTGACAGTAAATAAGATTACATTTACAAATAAATAAGCAACGCCAACTTAATATATTGGAGAAAAAAAAGGAGGATGGTAAAGAATGAGCTTATTGGTGTTTTGACAGGTTGGATATGCGAGAACAAACTGGCCTGTTTTGTTTGTTTTTTTGTTTTGTTTTTTTTGTTCTCGTTTCTTTTTAACCTCAGTGTTCAATCCTTTACTTCACTGGAGTGAAAATCTGGCCAGCTTTGAGCTTGGATAATAATGTCGTTTTACTTCAGACAAAGCTCTTTCAATCTTATTCTTTCACCTCCCACGGCTGTTGCAGCTTGATGAGCTAACATCAGCTCTCACATGCATGCCAATTTCCCACTAATATTTCATATTTAACGCAGACTTTTCCTCCAGGCTGTTGTTTGTGCCACTGTCAATATGTTATTGACACAAACAAGGTGACATTATGGGGCTCTCGTCTCTTGTCTGCACGACATGTCAGTCAAAAATTACTCACGGATCCGACTCAACACAGATATAGATCACACAGTGAAGAGGGGCGGAGGGAAATAAAGCAGAGATCTCTTCTAGGAATGCTCAAATTGATTTGCTTGTCACCGAGCCAACAGTCGACTGATTGACAAGCAATACAATTAAGCTGAAGCAAGAAGGAACCGACAACCATCATTATATCAATCAACAGTCCTTCTTACGCCTCCCTTCGTTGATCATTTGTGCTCATCATCTAATTGGCTTTCTGTGCTCTCAGCCTAATATCTACACCAGCACAAAGTCAGGAGGACAGGAAGAGGAAAAAACAGGAGGACACAGGATGTTCTGTACTGATTGTCCCCAATGAGAGTGCACATTTTTACTGAGTAATGTTTCTTCTCTTTTTTTTTAGTTTTGGTTCTGTGGACAACCAGTACAGCCTCAGACTGCAGCCATTGTCAGTTTCTGACCAGAACAAATGTAACCGGTGACCCTTTCTGCTGTGAATCTGAGCCCTTCTTCATTCAGACATGGAACTGTCTGTGATAGACACCTCCATCAAGTGCTGTGACATTACCCATCACACATTGAATGCCATAGTCTTTGACCCTCTGAAAGTGATTGACCATGAGTCAGTGGTCATCATAACTGGATAATGTCTCAGGTGTCCTTGTATATATACTTAGTCGTCCATAAAGACAACCTTCATTACTGGATATCAGCCACTGGCAGATGCACTTTCAAAGACGACCGAGGCTCTGTGCAGTGAGTAATCATCTCATCCTGAAGTTTTATCAATCAAACGCTCAAAGAAAGCATCATTTCACATGGAAATACAAAACTGATAGATAGCTTAGTCATGAGAATCTGAGCCAATACAGAGGGTGGAATTAAGAAGACATGAAAAAAGCAACAAAAACCATTGAAGACTAAATATGAACCTCCACCAGGAAAAACACTGAGTCTGCCAAAGTGCAAAATAAACCACTTGAAGCTATTATTTGTTTCAGTCTCCATTAAGCTGCTGAACCTCACGGCTAAAGAACAGTGCATAAAGAGCAAGGTGCAATGCTCTTTAAGTATTTCCATCACATTCAAGTGTTTCTCCATGCTTCTTTGAGGTTTGTTTTATGTTTTATGCATGATTTTGTTTATCGTTTATGCTTTCATGTAGTCTTTATGCTATCTAGAATTCAATGTGTCCTTTTGTTTTTATTGTGTTTTATGTAAAGCAACGGGCTACATTACGGAGAACCCTGCAACTGATGGGGATCATACAGATTCCAGTTCAATTAACCTCTCCTCCCAGAGACAGAAGGAAAAAGTTGAGTATTGTTTCATCATGTTTGATCAAAAATGGACTTGTTGAAGTAGTTGTCTTATAGATTGTAGTCTTGTTTTTATATATTTGTTTTTAAATTGACTAATTGGTTTAGATATAATGCTTACTACACTGTATTGCTTTTTTTGGTATTGTTTTTTGTAACTCTTTGTAACCCTTGATGTATGCGGACCCCAGGAAGAGTAGCTCCCACCTTAGTGGCAGCTAGTGGGAATCCAATTAACGAATAAATGAATAAACTACTTTCACAAAGTAAAATAAGCAGATTGGTAATTATTAGAATAAATGCAAATATTTGTTTTGGGGTTCTCAAGAAATAAACAAAACCAGTGCTATACTTCCTTGTTGTTTAATAGGAAAACAAACAAAAGCTGTGAGACGTTCAGCACTTTAAATATTTATTTTTGTTGAGTAGCTCTTTATCATAAGTCTTGATACTAACATTTGGGCCACATATGTTTGTTTTATACAATTGGACAGTTTTATAAAAGATTTATTATACAGTAAAAGTTTTTATTACATAGTAATTTATTTAAGTCATTACAACTGTTTATGTGCTTTTGTCTGTTCAATGTATTTTGTGTTACCCTTTAATTCTCTTTCAAATATTTTACTACAATCATACCTTTTCTTGGATGTTACTATTAGTTTGGCTGTCAATAAAGTAAACAAGGAAATGACTGCACTTTAGGTATCAGTAGCAAATAAAACAAAGGGAAAAAAAAACAGTTTGTATATGTTTCTGCCATCCACCTGATTTAGATCATAGCCTCTCCATAAAACTAATAGTTCATTCAGAAGGGATGTAGCCAGGGGGCATTTTGACTGGGAAGTCCAGTCTCACTCTACACTGTCTTCAGAAAGTGGAGGAACCCCAACAACTCTAACCTCAGTATTCAACTTAACTGTCTCGTGCACAAAAAGAGGTGTCTTGAATCATTTACTGTACGGTTATTTTTATAAATCAGACATACACACACAAACCTATCTAACTACTATGTGAACATACTACTGATAAAAACATGGTCAGAAAGCACATCCCACTACTTTTAAGTATTGTGTGGTGACATCCTAGTTAATGGAACACAACATGAAAGATTGGGACATCTGGGACTATTTTGCTCCTGTTCTCCTTGTATAAAAGACACTTGAGTTATTTAAGGTAATGTGTGTGTGCATATCTCCTTCAATAGACAAGAGGTCTGCATGCTTGAAATGCTGCATATATTGATAGAATGCATATTTATCCTCCCAGATAAGTAAATGTCTGCATTCACAAAGGCAGACATTATGATAATACTGTACTTCATGCTTTTTTCTGTCATGATCATGACACAACAGGCTGCAGAAGGTGGTGAAGAGAATAATGGAGCTTAGTCATCAGTTCAGGTTGCTATGCAGCTGTTGTGAAGTTAAATAACATCGGTTTGGGCATCAGTTGGGATTTTCACTTCCATCCTTTAAAGTCTTTCCAATCCTGTAAAGCTTATAGTCTTAACAAATATTCCAAGACAAACCTCCCTGTCTGGAAGGATGGACCAAGTCAATATGATTCATCTCTGTTGCATCATAGTGGGCAGGCACCATAGGCCATTTTGTGGCAGTTTGTTTGTGTAACTCAGAAAGAGGAAGTGTGCCCATGCAAAAAGAAGCACTGACTATGGTATCTGATCATTTTCTCTCTGTATGAGCTAAAAGAAAGGAAAGTATACTCCAAGGATCAATACTGAGTGGCTGCAGAGTAAGGATGATAGGGAATACTTAGAATGAGAAAGAGACAGAGAATCTTATAACCAAATGCAGGTTGCCATGAATGTGAATGGTTGGAGGGTGGATCGTTACCAAGACATGGTGGGCAGGCATGCATGACGTGTCCTGATTGCCCAGTTCACATTTGCAATAGAGTTGAGTGGAGCTGAACCTAGGAGCACAGGCAGAGAAGTCTTTGATCTCCCAGCGTCTGTCTCTTTGATGCACCATGTGGAAACGCACCAGCAGATTTGGGGAACGAGATGATGTCGGGTGTTAAGTGGATATAGGGTTTGTGTGAATGGTGGCATGTGTGGGCTATGCAAGTATAAAAGATAGATGTAGCAGAACTGGCTGTGCAAATCTGTCAAAACTGTAACTGCAGTCAAAATGAGCTTGAATACACACGTGTGAGCAGTGGTTGTCCTATTTTGTTAAAGTCAAGTGTATTTTAGCTCTTGACATTTTTTCAGGATTATCAAGCATCACTGCAGTTTTGACAACTACAACAGTCAAACAACAGATTTACATCCAACACTATTGATCCGTGCTTTTCCCAGAAAATGTCATTTCTCATCTCCGCCCTGGTTCAACATCTGAGGCTGTGATAATCTGTGGATTCGGATATTGAATGTGCATTTACAACACTCTCTACCAACGTCCCCTCGTCCCTCTCCCCTCCCTACCCCATGTCTTTCCCAATCCTTCCCCCTCACCTCTCCTCTCTGCCATTTCTTCCCTCCTCTCACCTCATTCTCATCTCAGCTCTTCCCGGCCTGTCGGGATGATTTCAGGCTTGTTGCATCTGGCCTGACTTAGTGTGGTACGATTGAAAACAGTAATTACAAAGTCTCTGAATAGCTTCTCTGCCCTGCCTCCTACCTATCATCCACAGGCTAAACCCCTCTCTCCATGCTGACATACAGAGGATAGAAAAAAGCCTGTGTAAAGAACCATTAACCCACAATTAAATTACAATCACCATAACAAGGGATGGGTGACATTTAAATCCACCAATCGAGATGGGATTAGGAGCAAAGAGCACTTCTCTGGGGATGTGTTATCGTCTCAATATGACAGCATGGACAAAGGAAATGTGAATTAATCAAATACTTCAAAGAATCCAGCAGTGGAGCATGTAAAGCCAAGGTTGCATTACAGACAGTCTTTAGTTGTAAAGGACACAAACTTGTTGACCTTTGCAACTCTTTACCTTTCTGTGCATGACATCAATGATATGTGCATTATAGTTAATTGATTCATGGCAGCTTTCCAGTTTAATCCTAAAGCTTACAACAATCATTTCTTGCAGCTCTTAGGTGATTGCTAAGAAAAATTAATAACAGAGTAGACTGCCTGGACAAAAGAAAAGTTACCACCTTGATTTAAGTAATCAACCAGGTAAGAGCCTTCTACTGAAAAGCACTGCAGTGATTCATACATTTCAGACGGTTAATTAACCACTACTAAAACAAACAAGTCAGAAGACACATCCTATGGAAGTGGGAAAGATGTTACTCTGTTTTAGAAGTGTCAAATAAATGGTCTGCAATCAACATTGAACAGCAATAGGAAATAACTAAGACTGAGTTAAGAACTGTTTATTTGGAGGGAGAGATGACTTAAATTAGAGATGACTTAAGGTTTCTGTATCTAAAAATCTGTGCTTCTGACACATTTGGATGGCATTCTGACATTCATTATGCACAATCATGGAGCCGTCATATGCCAAAGCAAAGCAACTAAAAACTTTGTGATTCCTGCTCAGAGCATCACATGACTGATGAGTTTTGCAACCGTCAGCAACTGGACATCAACACAATATCCATTTTGGGCATCCACCATGGCTGATTCAGCGAGGAAAAGAAAGAGAGAAAGTGCCAGATCTAGAGATGAGACAAGAGTCAACGTCGGACTGATGTGTGGAAATTTTTCAAGTGACAGCACATTAAAATTTAAAATTCACCACCTAAATCGATCATTCAACAACTTCTGATCTTTAACATCTGCATGTTCAGTTATTTAAATATTAACAGAAGCAAACTCAGAAGGATATCAGTTTTGCAGATATGTATTGTGAACAAACCTAAGGGGCAAATACATTTTTTTATCTAAAGAAGGCTCTTAAGTGTCCAAAGTGATTTCAGCTCATCTTTAAATGACACAAATATCTGCAGCAAATTCATAGCAGTTCATCTAATATTTAATACTCAACGTGCTACCAGAGGGAAAGTCATGTAATCGTCAAAATGATCAGGATTTCTCCTCTGGGCTTTGTGGATGTTCCAATTAATTTATTATATGTTGAGAAATTTCAGTGAATAAATGAAAATTTTGACATGCAGTTGGCTCTGTATGATAAGTCCATGGATCACTTCAGTCATTACAAATTGGACCCCTAGGTACGATATACGTCTCTATCCTTAACATCCTCTTACTTGTCTCCTTTTTCCTACCCGGCACCAAAAGAGATAGCAAATCAAAATTTCGTAGAGCCATGCTGTAAGCCCACTTTAAAGTAAAAAAAAATACAGCACAGACAAGCAGTTAGCTTTAAAATCAATTTGATAAACAAATATCAACAGCAACACAAGTCAGCTTCAGGGTTCATGTCTTAGCTAAAAAAGATAATGTGGCATTTTCAAATCAGAAACATGCCTGGATGAATCGGTAACAAAATGATAGAGGTGATAGGAGATGCCTGAAGGCGGAGGACCTCCAACGCAGCCACTAAAGAATGCGATGTGTCACCTGAAAGCCCCATGAGGTGAAACGCCTATTCAACATTTGGCTCTGACACAGCAGAATGATGGTGGCTTTCAATCCAACATCAAGGTTGTGCTGAAATGAAAGCAATTTGATATCGCCATAGAGGCGAATGAGGAAATGAGATTGATGTTGTGAGGTGAATAAGTGCGTGGTGGGATGCAGAAAAGCAAGTCGGTCAAGATAGAAAGCTGCTGTTTTATGCTGAGACAGCACTCAAAGATGGCTTTTTTTTCTTAAAGAGAATGGAGTCAACACTGAGCTTCCAGCATGGTGGAGCAGGAGGAAATGTGTATTTAATTACAAGAAAAGTAGGATTAGCGCGAACTGTATTTCCACAGACAACACACAAAATGCAATTGTGTCAAAAAGTAGAACAACTTACTTCATGGGTTTGAAGAGTGCCTGACCATAGTTCTGGAAAGTCATGATGAGCTTCAGCTGAGTGCCTCCCGACTTCATTGCTGTTGGGGTTAAACAGAGACTACAATAATTACCTTTATATAAGCTGACAGAAGTTATTATTACACACTATACGATGTACAAAAGCTGAGGGAGGGTTTAGTTTTAACTCAAAGCACACTTATTCTGATTGCTACAAGCTGTCTGGAAGGTTCATAACAAAAGATTTGTGATGTATTTTGGCTGACAGCAAAAGCTAATAGCAGTGTGTAAAAACTATTTTTTTTCACACACTTAAAGCCAGTATGGTAACATCTGAACTGAACTGGTATGAATTAGCAGCAGCGATCTGATCAATATTTTAGGTAAAAAAGAGAATACACTACTTCTGTAATTTAGTTCATAAATACACATGCAAAAACCAACTTGTCTTAATAAGTATAAGATATCATTCCTTCAGTCTTTAAAATGTTCTTGTAGATTGACTTCATTGCTAACTTATATGGTTGTTAATAGTCTGGAAGAATCTGTTGTGGTCGTCTGTATGAAATACAGCAGGAAGGGAAAGAGAGAGGATGGATTTTTAGTTGCCATTTGTGTAGAAGCTTTTATAGGAGTTAATAGTAATTATGAATTATCATCAGATCAGGAAATGTCTTCACTTCTCTTCCTCTCCTCTGCTGTGCTCCATTCTGTGACACACACTGCATGTGTCACTGGGAAAAACAAGAGTCAAGCAGATCGGACACAGCTCACAATGGAGCAATGCAGAGTGTGCAGAAGAAATGGCCCACATGTAAAAAGGAGAGGAGAGAGAGAGCTGCAAGACAGCAAAAGATGTTATTGCACTGAGGTTTAACCCACTGGCATTCCAGTGGGTATCAGGTGGGACACTTTGGTGTTCCTGCAAGATTGCAGGAATGCCAGGGGGTTAAAAAACCCATTTCAAACAGATGAGCCTTTGACTTGACATTAGCACACAGACAATGAGATTCCGCTAAATCCTAACGTTAGATCAACCTTGATCCCATTGACCAGCTCTCACAAGTCAGCCCCAGCTTGGACATTAATAGAACTGATTCTTTAATGTTCAAACAACATGTTCAAACAACATGTCACATCACATGTTCAAATCACATGTTCAAACAACTTCTGTTGTTTGAACATGTGATTTTGAAGTTGTCAAGAAATGTTCCATCATATTGTTCATTGTTTGTTTCACACATAATTAGAAAGGAATTCAAACCACATGGACATTCTAACAAGGTCAAAAACTTCATTTTCATCCTGGGCAGTCTTAATAAACTAAGAAGGCTGCAACATTTAAATGAAATAATACTAAAAGTTTAAATAAGTAATTTTTTTTTTTTACCCTGTTTTTTACTTTTCTCACACAAGTTTGCAGTTAGCACCTCCACTGTTAGAACATTTTACCTCTAGGGGTCAAATTTAGCCTTTAATGATAATTACACTACTAACTATCATACAACAACCTAATGTTGTAATGTCTGGCAGGACTTTTTTTACAATCATTAAATATGTCAAACTGAGCAGAATAAAGAAAATAAATAAATGCTGGAAACTCCTGATTCATGATTATAACTTAACCTGGCATAAAGGGGGTTGAACATCACAACAACATTGTTTATTGCTATCAGTTTATGGAAAAATAATTGTAATAGCAAGCATATGCAATTTCCCCTCGGGGATCAATAAAGTATAATTCATTCATTCATTCATACTCACCAAATAGCAATTATTCTGCAATTAAGCTATGTTTTAATAGCATTTTTAATATGACCAAATTATTCACAATATTTAGCTTATTTTATCAAATGAATGCATGCGGATCTATATTAAAAGTTGTTTTCACAAATAGTTTTTTTCACTTACATACTAACAGAATGATATTTCTCCATAAATTGTGTTTCATAAAATACAAACAGTATATCCAGTCTATACTACTCATCTTTTATCTGCTAATTTGATTTCAATTTAACTAACATTTCATCACACAACCAAACATGATCCTCACTGTATTAGATGCACTGTTGCATAAGTCATTTTGCACATGAATTTATGTGCCTTTGTACACCACTGTTTGTGTGTTTGTGTTTGCTTGAGCTCTGAAAAGTCTCAGATCTGATGTCACAGTGTTTGTTTGAAGAGAAATGATAGTGAGGGTTCAGTGAAGGACAGCCATCACTTGTCCAATGCTCTCTGTTCTTCAGCTATTTACTCTCTCCCTCTGTTCTCTGGAGGCTCTCTCTTTCTCTCTGTTTGTCTCTTTGTGTTTTTATTCATCCTTCCATCCTCTGTGTTTTCTCCCTTTTTTGAACATGATAATGTTGTCTAAAGACACTCCTGGGACGGGGCTTTGTGCAGGACTAAAATGCTGAATTTCACAGAAAGAGCAAAGCAGCCTCTCCGCCCGTTATTTCTACAGTGATCGATTGGTTGCAGTGTTTTGGTGGCATTTTGACATGGAATGGCCTCTCAATCAATGTTTTCATTTATTTTTACATATGGGAATAAAAAAAAGAAAACAAGCAAACTGTGTAAAGAGGGGGGAAAACAAGAGTGAAAAAAAATCTATGTCTGGCCTCTCATGTTGCTGGGTAAAGTTTTGCATGTTCATGTGGAGGTTAGACACATTTTAAACTAGGAGCACCCAGAGACTGCAGACCTCTGCCAAGCCATAGGGTCAGTAACCTGAGAAAAACCCCAAAAGGCTCAACAGCACACCCAGTACCCCCTATATTTTGAACCTTCTGGATCACCAGATACAGAATATCAACATGATCCGGGTCAAACAATGTGGGATTATTACATCTACCAAGATGTCATCTTGTAATTGTTTTGTTTTTTTGCCAATGATTCTGGGCATCATCTGTTGAGTTAGAAGCTATAATGGCAAAATGATACCCATCTCCACATAGTAAAGAATCTTTAAAAACATTCCTGGATCCAGTAGGTAATCCATATCACCCCCAGAATGTAATCACTTGTTCCTTTATTCCATTTCCTGAAAGTTTTTTTTAATCAAAATCCATCTATAACTCTTTGAGCGATGTTGCTGACAGGCAGACTATGCTGCCAAAAACATAATTTTAAGAAAATTGAACAAAAGCAGAAGAATGAAGAGTAGACATCCTTGAAAAGATATCGAGGCAGTCATCTGGAGCTGTAACTAGAAGATGGCCCATAGCAGAAGTTTTTTATAACGTTTTGGACATGGCTGCACTGAATGCATGTGACCTCTACCGGAGCTGCATCGATGCCAGAACGACCTGCCGTGCGTTCATTATTAAGCTCTCCAGTGCAATATAATAAATCAATATCAGCTGTCATCCAGTGCTTTGTTAAAAAAGATTGAAATGGTGGCAAAAATTGGCCCATGTAAACGCCACCTTTATCAAATTTTTTTAACGCTGCGTGCGTCGGCAGGGTGTCATAATGACCCGCTCTGGTGGTTCTAATCAGTTGATCCTTATACTGTTTCAGAGATTTCCTGAAAATTTTTAGCAAAATCCGTACTTTGCTTTTTGGGTTATGTTGCCTCCAGACAGACGGGCAGACAGACGGGCAGACAAATGCATGCTGCCAAAAACATAACCTCTGCGTCTTGGTGGAGTTAATAAAGGGAACTCTAACTGCAATTGCTATCAATGCATGCATGCAGGAGCCATGAAAATAATATTTCCATGATATGTTGTTGCAGAAGTGTTCACCGCAGACCTCCACTCTGCTCATGCACTCTGACCATCAAAGTGACCGACTGTTCCAATCAGCTGCTTATGCCTGCTATGTCTGCTTTCATGAAGGTTTCTGAGAGGAGGTTATAGTCTATAATATGTCCAAGCATTCCTATCCTAAATTTTAGATAATAGACAACTGCTGTTGGCTTCTACTGGTATTCTGCCCCAGGCCTGTGTTAAGACTCTGTAATTACTGAGCCACCATGTATTTAGCTGGCAAGAGATGCTGAGAACTGCTTACTCCTATCCACCCAGGCTGACAGGCCGAAAGCAGGAGGAAGAAAATCTAACTTCTTGACCAAACAGACAGAATAGAAAGAAACATATCCCTCCCATCTCACCAAGCAAGGCAGCAAGCTTATAAACAGTCATCCTACGTTATAGCATTTAATCTCTGCTATAGGCCAGCTACATTTTTGTTACAGGAGGATGAACCTGAAATCTGAAATACTTTTATACAACAAACTGACAATGGGCAACCTTGAGTCGACAGGCACTTTTGTAATGTGTGAGCTGGAATACAATCCCAGCTATACAAAAAAAAAAGAAAGAAAGAAAGAAAAAGCTGAAATAAATTCAATATAACTGCCTCAGCTTGCACAGACCATCACCTCAGCCTGTTGTCTATCTTTTACCGTTCTTTGTAAAGAGCCAGATTTACTGTGCTTGTCTATCAGATACAGAGCCCCAGTGCTTGATTTGATTCAAACTGCAGTATGGCAGTGGGATTTGCATCAGGACCAGGTGTTCTCGCCAGCTTAATGTATCCTTCTGTGGCACTTTAGTGGAAGTACATGACAGAGAGCTGGAATGTTTTATTATTCAGTCAGCCTTGTAAAGGCAGGAGTGTGCAGGCTGATAAGATTGGGTTGTATGATGGCCTGCAACTTGTTCACATCCTCATGCATACTTGTG
This sequence comes from Atherinosoma microstoma, assembly GCA_037177055.1. NCBI lineage: Eukaryota > Metazoa > Chordata > Actinopteri > Atheriniformes > Atherinidae > Atherinosoma > Atherinosoma microstoma. The sequence continues at coordinate 16,601,449 of JBBBVU010000023.1, read as the reverse complement.
TGTTTGTTTATGGGGGTGTTTCCACATCAACTCCTTTGCACTCGTTTTACAGCTCTTTCTCTCCTCTCACTGTTAACCAACAGAATGAATGTTGGGGGACACATTCCCCTTTGGCTTACTGCTTTCAATGTTGCCAGCTTGGGCAATTTATCTGAGTGTTTGGGTTAATTTGTTGTTTTTTTTAGTTTATTTATTTATTTATTGTTTGTAGTTTTAGCTGCTGAAATCTTTTTAGACAGAAACCTGCCGTTTACAGTGTATGGGCCGTGCATGCAGCTACTGAAAAAAAAAGTCATTTCAGGATTTTTGCTTGTTTTTTAAGGTATTTTCATTAGTTATCGTTAGTTATAAAGGCTTCCTGGGAGTTTGCATTCACTATCTAACACTCTGACAAAGCTTTAAGTTTTTTTTTTTTTTTAAAAAACACTTGTGCATAGATCTCCATAACTTTAGGCTATAGCCCTCCTTTTAGGTTGCCATCAAGTTACCCCCTCTCATTTTGATTTCTATGACTCACCGACGCTGGTGATCCTCTGGGTCAGCAGGTCCTTCAGGAGAGCATCGATGACCGGGTTGTGTCTGGAGTACAGTTCGTATCGATTAATCCCAATGTGAAAGCGGAGCCAGTTGGGGTAAGAATCGGCCGTCAGTTCCCCTGTGGGGCCGAACTCATCCACGTTGCCCTCCCCATGCCTGGATGAGAGGAGGAAGAGGAAGAGAACAAAAAGAGAGGGGAATTTCAGGTTTTGCAAGAACATAACATGACAACAGAAGAAGGTTTATATAAAATGTGAAAAGACGAAACTACAAGTCTTCTGCTGCATTGAGCTTGACAGTGACTTTTGCCTCAGGTTTGCTTTCAAAGGAGCAAATCACTTTACCATGCCTGATCCTCTGCTGCTTTGGGGTCAAATCTGATATCTGTGTTGACGTTGAACAGGGTGTCCTCATCTGTCAGAGGTGGCAGGGATCTTTTATACAAGGGATGATCAAAGAGAGCCGCCAACCTTGAACCCCTCACCGGCATGTGCTTAGTCACAGTAGCGTCATGTATGAACTGTCTCTTCCTGTCAGCGCGTTGATGCTCAAGCCTGCCGAGAGCCTGCGCTTTGTCGCCTGGAACCGGGATCCTTTCCAAGGAGTGGGAGGAAACATTTGAGCTGGGCTCGTTGCTGAAGTCCTGGAGAATCCGCAGAGTGTGCTTGTTAGGCCACCCCTGCTTCCCCCAGCTCTGAGGCTGCTCGCTCGGAGTGTGGGAGCATGAGCAGCCGCTGTTGCCGTGTCTCTCCAGCTTGGGTAGCAAGTCTATCATTATGTGCATGGAGCATGCAATGAGGAACACCATGAGGATCAGAACCCGGAATTTGCGCAGGAGGATCATCTTCATGGTCTCCCTTTTGAGCAGATGTGAGTATTTACTGCAAATGATCAGCACGCAAATGAACAGGCTGACTACATCGCTGATTATGTTTATTAGACTGGACGCCAATCTAATGAAATAAACGTTAAACAAGTAGGACCCATCTTCACTTGCCGTCTTGAGTAAAGGATTCAGCGTTCAACCGTTGTGTTTTCAACGTCCTGCGTGACTCGCGAGTGTTTTCAAGGGAGATTTCAGAGGCGCAAAATCATCTGCAAGAGTCCAGGTAAAACAGGTCGAGTCGGTTCAGACCAACGGGTGATTTGCGCAAGCCTCATCCTCTTCACATTGGCCCTTTTGCCCTTCCTGGTGGCCGATAAATATTTCTGAGAGAACGCAGACTGTAAGCTGACAAGGTAGCTGGATCCAGATGTGGTAAAATGCGACCCTTCGAGCGTGCGTTCCCAGGAGATCTGACTGCGCGCATTGGTCTCGCCGTCAAACCTCGATCCTGTGCGGGGAAGAGCTGCCCGAGTCAGCCGGGACGTCGGCTCGAGAAAATACACGAGAAGTGCAGCGCGTCACATTTCAGTGTGTTTTTAAGGGAAAATCCCCGAGAAGTGTTTGTTCTCGCTCACAGCAGCGATCCAGGACGATTTATTCTGTCACATCGAGTCCGGGTAAATCACCCTAGGCGTGCCAACGGGAGTAATTTGCACAGGTAACAGGGCCAGCCAACCTCTAGGAGTACAGCTGGAGAGGAGAATGAACCTCTTGTGGCATGTGGAAATCTGGGTGGGTGTGTTAAATATGATGATGAAGTCAAGGCTAGATCCTGCCTTTGCGCAGCGTCACCGTGCGCAGATTGGCTGAGGAAAAGCGAGAGAGGGGGAGAGTGAGACACTGTGACCATGTGAAGCGCATAACTGCTTGTCTGTGTTCTTCTTGGAATAAATCATCCTTGCACATCCCGGCGGCGCAAGAAGAGGGCGTCTTTCTACTGGCCAGTATCCAGTCTGGCTCACACGCAGCAGCTAAGCGGGTTTTCTACCCCCCTGAAATCCATCTGCTGGAATCCCTCTGAAATGTCTCCTCCGAGTTGGCAGTCAATCCATCGAGGATACATTAGACAGGCCTATTAGACCGCTCATCAGTCTGAGCATCCAGTTCCATCCTGCGCTGCTGCCACTCAGTAGCAATTGTATCTTCAATAATGTTCAAAGGCTGCATGAAATGAAAACCACAAAGCACCTTTCAGCGCTGCTTTCTGAAAGCAGACGTGACTTCAGCAGTATGGAGAAGTAATCTGACTTCACACTTTCACTTTCAGTACATTTACAACATAAACTGCATAAAGAGCCAAATATAAAACTCAACCATCCTCTTAGTGGACGAATATTCCTTTTTCGCGCGTAATTGGAAAGCTTGGCTTCATCCAGGCTTCCTAGAGGCTGTAAATAAGTGGAGAAGCATGTGTCAAAAAATAAATAGATATTTAAATCTTGTATATCGTATAGACTACAGTCAAAAGGACACCTGAAACCACTGTCAGGTCTAAGTTTTGACATTTAGTGACATTATTAAAAAGTTTTTTTAAAAAGCATCTGGCCACTGGTCTTAATGCAACCTCAGATGAATTACATTACATTACATTATTTATTTAGCTAAACTAAGCTGAGGCGCAGATACAGTAAGTGAGAAACTAAGTACATATTTACTGCTTAGGAACAAAGGGGGTAACAGCCAAGTGCCGCTGATGAAATCTTTTTAATCAATTAATCATCAACAAGTGTGAGCCTCTATAGAAACAGAGGCTTTGGCAGTTTATTGGCCTGGAGCATTCGTGTGTGTGTGTGTGTGTGTGTGTGTGTGTGTGTGTGTGTGTGTGTGTGTGTGTGTGTGTGTGTGTGTGTG
>JBBBVU010000023.1:16515819-16535755 GCA_037177055.1 Atherinosoma microstoma | reverse complement strand
CCGCCCACTCAGAAGGAGCTGTTCTCAGAAGAGGGAAAATAAGGGGTTGACGGAGAAGCTACTGCCTTCAAAGTAAAAGCCGATTTGATCGAACTATGGCTCTGACAGTTCATTAAGATATCAAAAAATTGTTTCAGATTGGGAACAAAGTGCATAATATGGACCTTTAAGATGGATTTTTATTTGTGTGGCGTTTGCCGTACGGTGGTGAAATATGCTTTTGCACACGAGCGTAGGGTTACAGCATCATGTTGCAGTTTCTCTCTCACAGTTACCGCACAGATTCAGCGAGAAGCTCCAGAAATCCGGAAACACGCAAAGGAGTACTATCGCGAAACCGCGCTGCAAGAGTACACATCGAGTCTGGAAAAGGTGCACGTCAAGCCTCTGCAGACATGGCGGTAACGCTGTAACCGACCCTTAAGCAGACACCGGACAGGTATTAATCCACCTTTAGCCATCCCTTTAGTTATGCTGTCATACAGGCTTAGGCTGCTCGGAGCTGTCCCATGATGCACTGAACACCCCCTTACACTTTTCCTCTTTGCTCTTTATTTTACAGGCATGGATACATGGCATCATTATCATTATTTTCATTAAATTGAGCTTCTCGTTTTCTTTCTCAGCACGTATCTCTGGCTTGGAGTTATGGTGCTTTTTAACCCTTCTTTCCTCTCCCTACTGGCAGAGGCATATGGCCGCCTTCCTGAGTCTGGTTCTGCTCAAGGTTTTTCATCCTGTTAAAAGGGAGTTTTTCCTCCCTACTGTCGCCTGGTTCTGAGTTGAGGGAGCCGGTCTAGTTGTGCAGTTCAGAACAATCTAACCTTTGAGTTTACATCCACTTGACAAAAAATGTTTATTGCGCTAAAATGCTTACAGAAAGAAAGGGAAAAGATTAGGTCAAGATTGTTTTGGCCTACATGGAGAGATGTAGTAAAATTTTAAATATCCAAGTAAGATTTTGAATATGGTTTGGACATGTATAACAATAAAAGAAATGATTGTGTGGAGTTTAACCAGAAACTAGCAAGAATAGGGGTAAGACATCATTACTTAGGTGTAGCAGATGAGTGAAACCTGCATTGGTTTTTTTTGTAATCCCCCCATTAATTAATTTTACATTGTCATGTGTAAAACACACTGTACACGAAATATTTTTTTCAAGTAAATATGAATTTCCCAGCCTTCTATTTTTTATACACCATATTGGATATTGTATTCCCATTGTAAGTATTTTCTGTATATTTTTCTGTATTTTTTTGCTTCATTTTTAACAGGCAAAAGGATATTATGATCTAACATCCAAATAGATAAATAAATCATTTTAAAAAGAAAAAAAAGCATTCCGCATTTTCTTCAATTTTTTTTTCTAAAAATGTGGAAAAAGGATGAGAAGATGTTTACATCCAGTTCATCTCCTCCCACTTTACATCAGTCCAAGTTAACAGACCTTACTGTATCTGCTGTATCTTACTGCATCATCAAGGCTTGATATTAACATAAGAGATAAAGTTACAAAAGAAATCTTTCAAAAAGCTGTAATAAAAAAAAGAAAAAATCAAAGTTATAGATGTAATCAACACTCTCACACCTCCCATAATTGTACTATGCATAATAGACACATCAGAAAGAAAGTGTGAATGCAATATCAGAAGTCCTCTCAATTAACCCATTTATGTTTCAACTACAGAGAAACTGCCTCATTAAAGTAGCTTTTTTTTAGTATTTAAGAGGATAATTTTCTATTAAACTTCTTGCTAGCAATGGCAGCTAAAACACCCGGGCAAAATAGCCATGCTAAAAAAAAAATTGAAAAAGAAAAATGAATAACGTGTGGACTAATAATAAAAACAGAAAGGCTTCATTTCCCAAACATTGGTTATACACAATTTGCTTGATTTCCTGCAAGTGAATGACTCTGTGAATGTGTCTGAGAGAAGATATCAATGGGAGGAAATAACATGATTCACTGCTCTGTAATTAGAGATTCAGTGAGATGAAACGAAGATGTTTGCTCTTTGGCACAGGTCACCCACAGAGAAGCACAAATACTATCTAAATGTCATCAGCCACACTGAAGCTACAGAGCATCATGTGAGAACGCGCACAGCGAATTTATTCTTTTCAGCTATTTTCATCTCCGTGGCATTATATCTTTGTCAAATGAATGTGACACACAGAAGAGGAGAAACTTGGAGGCAAAGATAAAAGCCACAGCCAAGAGAAGAGTTCGGAAATGCTTCCCGGAACAAACAGACTCCATTATTAATTTGTTTGAGCTCATTTCTGTGTTGATCAAATGGGATGATCTCTTTATTATATTTGATGAACTGGTAGATTGAAAACTATCTCCTGTCTTATCTCCCCTTCTCGGTCTTGGTGGCTGATGCTATCAGAACACAGATCAGTAATTACTGCAGGTTGTCAACGATTTATCACAGAGGTCCCACGGGCAGATGTGACCTCACACAAACATGACCACGCTCGCTCAGATGCACACATGTAACGAAACGTCAAAGACACACTAGTTGCCAGTGTGACAGTACATTACCCCGCTGGCCTTCGTGATAATGCAGAGAGCCTTGAGGAAGGTTTTCTGTGGCTCTTTCAGACACACAAACACACGGAGAGGCAGCAGCAGTCATTCATTTACTCAACTGTTTACAGGCTGTGCAGCAAATTGCTTTCTATAAATATCTTGTTTTTTCATGATTTGATTTGTTTTCATTTGGTAGATATTTGAAAACCTCCCTTCGTGGCGCTATGCAACATCAGCATAAAGACCAACAGAACAATTCATGTTTTGTCCACTGATTCATTTTACTGAAGGGGTGAAGCATGAGGGAAACCAGGCATGATTACTTCTTTTAAAGTCTTACCATCAATTGTTAAAGGGCCTTTCTGTAAAGGATGTTGGAACAACTCAAAAGTCAAACAGCTAAGGTCACGTTGCAGTTCACTTCTCTCAACACAAACACACACTGGTATGAAAATGAATGGTGCACACAAAGCCCTCCATCACTATAATGTTAAATTTGATTTATGAAAAGTGACAACAACATCAGTGTTTTTAATTATTAATAGGGAAGAGTACAAAAGAGTCATCTCTCAATTCTCCCACAAACGTAACAGGGTTATTTGTTGCAGTGGAGCTCCTTATAGTTTGATTCATTTGACAAATGTCCCTTGTGTCAAGTGGGACAGCAGCAGCACATAGATAAAAAGCCTATTCTCGGTGATCCGGTGACATTCACCTGCCTTGCAGGAAGGTGCTCACACACATGCAGTAGCACACGCTCAGCTATGCTGATTTAATCTTGCAGCCAGTGTTGCACGTCTTCTTTTTGGGACCCTTTTTAAATTGCACCTTCTGTCTACTGAATAGAAAAACACGTTAAGAGATAAAATGAAAAAATTATGTGAGATTATCTTGACCAAAGAAAATTCATTCTTGTCTATTCCAAATCTTTAAACTGTGAATGTGAGTTTGCATGGTTGCACATTGAGTTCATCATTTAAGGTAAAGCAAAGTCTCCATATGTGCTAATTGTAAACATCCTATGAAGGAATAGTGTACAGTGAAACCTTCTCACTGCTTCATTTGCAGGACTGCAGGAGCCCAGAACAAATTAGTCCAATAGCTGGAAGGTGCCTTCTAAGCAGCGGCAGAGGTCAACTAGCTGGAAACAAGCTAAGCTGTGCTGGACAAGGACAAAGCAGAATTTGGCTCATGTCACTGCCTATAGAAATTCCCATGTGCTTTTCTGTGCAAATTAGAGGCTGATCAGCATAACAGCAAAGTGAAGCCAATGATTTGAGGTTAATATTAGAACAAAATGGGATATCACTGAGCACTGTCTATTAAGGCTTGGTTAACTCTTCATTTGATTTGATGCATAAGTAATTTTGATATTGTTGCAGATTTATTATCAAAATGCTTGGAACAGTGGGGTTTTAGCTTTAAATACCATCAAATTTTCCATTTGCTGTTAAAAAAAAATTGTTAGTCTGTGTTAATAGGTGATGAGTTAGATGGAAAGACAGAGGAAGGAAGTGAGTTGGAGAAAAAAGGCTGGAAAGGAGCTTGATTGTCAGTTCATTGGAGTCTAATTTAGGTGGGAAGCTGGAGCAGAGGATGCTGCCCGGCGATGAGGATCAGGTGACTGAGCTGCACCACAAGACAGACGATGCAGAAGATGAATATATGAGGGTTTTTTGTTCGTTTGTTTTTTCAAAGAAGGAGAGTTCTTTTCATAGTGTGGCAGGAAGTAGGAGGGCCTGGGCAGGGACTGAACCCACAACCTCCTGGGTGAGAGTCATGCCTGCTGACCAGTCAGCCAAAGGGATATAAATAGCCAAATTCCTTCAAAAACTTTTCAAAAGATATTTCTTCTCTTTTTTTTGTCCTATTCTAAATCTGACATTGATAGACAAAAGTTGTCAGTATATTTTTAGGTAACTAGTTTTTTCCTTTGAAAAAAAAAAGAAAAAAATAAATAAAGAAAAAACACAACATTTGTTCATATTTTGGACTCCTAAACCAAAATGGCAAAGTAATGTCAAACTTTTAGCCATTTTGCAATTTGTGCTCTGAACAAAAATGGAGCGCTTTGATTAGATTTTTTTTTTTTAAATATATGAGACAAGTTACATTATCTCCTCCATGTACGCTGTGTTGACTGCACGTCCAAAACTGTTGAACTCATTTAATCATAATGATAAATACAAGAATGCAATGTGTCATTACTTTGTTTCACGTGTTTGACAGCAAAACTGGTTTTATGTGTTAGAGAATGCTTTTGTTTCCACCTGTACAGATAGTGAGCAGTTGGATTTATGGTTGGCCAACAATTTACACCATAGCTAACCTTTCAGTTTCAGATGTGAATGTTCATTGTAAGTCTCAATTCAAATTCAGACTTATCAAGACAAGGTTAGAAATATCAACTGCAGCTGCCTTGGACACAGCAGCATTGATGGGCCAAATATAGACCAGCGTTTAATGATTTACAAATTTGTACAATTAACACTTTTCTACCGGCCTTCCTTTTTATTGTAGTAGCATCACAATTTTTATCATCTTACCATCTTTTCATCACATAGTAGCAATGCCACAAGGACAGTTTTTTCTTTGTTTTTTTAGGTGCTTGTTTTTTTGCTTGGGGTTTTGTTCTGCGTGCAAATCAGAAAAAGGACAATGGTTCAATATATAATTCTTCATTTTGGTTTAGGGAACAAAAATAGAAAAAACTAAAGGTTTTTCCACTTTTGGTTTCAAAGGAAAAAACAAATTGCCCCAAAGTCTGATCCACTGTCTATCAGTAAATACAATCAGTTACTTAAACCAAGTTCAAATTGCTGACATGTCGCTATGCCCAATATCATGCTCTTGCTTTTTTTTCTTTGCATAAGTTTGCTAAATTGTTAGTTTCAGTGTGATGTATGACGTGTACTGTTATAGGGTAAAGCCACACAACATATCGACTTACATTTTGAGTGCAACATATTTCATATGCATGACTTTCTCATGATGTAATCCCAAATTGATCAGTGCCATGGGAGAGCAACATCAAACACACAAATGGGAAAGAAGCCATGATGCCAAGAGTAGTTGAAAAAACGAGAAAGACAAAGTAGGAGGACAGTTCTGTTACTCTTGGTTTTGTCAGCTGACAAATTTCATAGCTGGTTAGCCAATGAAAAACACATTTGCAGCTCCCAATGAAACCTTCCAATTCTGTTTCTTACATTTTGCTACTTCACAGACTGAGATTGTTGGAAAGAAGTCACCGTTGTGAACATAACACTATTTCACAAATAAATGTAAGTGGAGTCAATAAAGAAATCCTTAATATGATGTGACTGTTTGTCTATGAACACTTACTACGAATCCCTGGAGAAGTCTCACAACATTCAAAGTGAAACTCTTTTCATCTTATGCTAAATTGTAATAAACAGAGCTGCAACAACTGCAAAAAATTAATGAGTATTTTGCTAACACTTTCCCCCACACATCTAAATATTTACAGCAACGTCTTTGGATATATTTTGGCTTAAAAAATCTTATTAAGAATGTGTGACTACGTGTTGCACAAACAAAGTAAGCCATGAAAAAGTAATCAGTAAATCCATCTCTGCCTAAGATCATGTTGCCATCTATTTACTTATTCCTCAAAATGCATCAGCAGGCCAAATTAAAACTCATATCTTTGTCCTCCAGGCTTCCCAATATTATTTCCAATCAGGGAGAAAAATTACCCAGTAATGTATTAGTAGTGATTTGTAATATTTGTGATTGGTGAGGCTGCATTAGCAGCACGGGAGGCTACACCGTAGACAAGATTAACTTTTAGTTGAGAAGTTATTCATATTGCATATTATCATTATTTATCTCACCTGCTGAAATGTGTGCAGTCTGTGCAAGAGCACTTATTTCTTTGCAATAACTATCAAGTCCAAAATAAATAAATATCTATCAGCACTAAGGATATGTTGCAGGTTTTAAAAAGGTTTTATAGAGTTTTACAATCAACTCATGGGTAATTATTAAAGCAAGCTAAAATATGTGAATTCCTGCAGCTACTGGGGTTTTCACTAAAGCAGGATTTAAATGTTTCTTTAATAGAAAAAAGAGAAAAGAAACAAACACATTTCAAGAAAAGTCTATGTTTTTTTAAAGGACAATGCAACGCAAACTTAATCCAATTTGATTTGTTTGAACATTTAGATACAAACACAAAGAAAAGCATTTCTAGTGCGTTCAATTACCTGCTTTTCTCAGTAGAAAATATAAACAATAATTGAATTTGATGCTATCAACACACAAGAAGTTGGGGAAAGAAGCATGTGTAACAAATAAGTCTTCATTTTAATTACAATTTTTAATCATTTAGGAACTGAAAACAGTCATTATTGGAATTTTGCAAGATAAATCTGTTTCCATTACATTTGAGTTGATTTACAGTCAGGTCATCATTTTACTGTTTACATGATGTACCATAAATTTCAACATGAGATTGAACTTCACCCAGTCAACCACACACTCTGTGTAGATGAAGCTATATTGTAAGTTGAGCATAATGAGGTCTGACAATGTCGGGTTGAAATAACAGTTTGCAGTGAGGCTAAAAGAGACGACTCTAAACCTAGAAACAGTTACTTTACCAATCACAATAAAAAGTAACAAATGATGTCTTTAACACAAACAAATTATATTTATAGCTTCAGCTGAATTCAGTACTGCTCATCTTTCATTGTCATCGGAGGTAGGTCTGTTCATCTGCAAATGCCAACCTGAAGAATTTTGTCACCAGGTGTTCTTTTCCGCTGTGCTTTTCCTCCCAATCCTCCCCGTTGCTTCCTTTCACTGCGCCACTTCGTCCGCCAGCCGAGCCAGAATTATACACCAGGTCAGGACTAATGAGTGGGTTTGAAACATTTTCTCATATTCATCCAGATGAACCTGCAGCTCTCCAGCTTTCCTAACCCTCTCACATGTTCAGATTCTTGTTTCAATTTTGAGAGGGATTCATGAATGAGCAAACTCCACACTTTTAATGCCACAGGACATTTGTGTACCAACAGCAGGCATCCAGGGGAGTCAGCTGACCCAGCAGGGCTTCTAACTCTTGTGTTCCTCCTTTCATCTGTATTGTTGGACTACTAATCCTTATCAGGTACAAAAAGGTTAGGACATTTTGAATAAATAGCATCCAGAGAAGCTTTTTTTAGCTAATGTAAAGCTTCTCAGCCACTTCTCCCCCACTTTGTAAAGATCTACTCTATTTTTCCATCAACTGAAGCACATAATGGCCTTTTACCAGTAGTTTTGTGGACAAGACATCATTGATGTTCAGTTACTAAATATGTGCTGTGACTGGCCTAAATATGGAAATCTTGTAAAACATTTCAGTGGGGACAGAGAAATGGGTTTTGTGCTAGATGTGAACATTGCGGTTAAAAGGTAATTGGCGATACCTCCTTCCATGTCTCGGGGCAGACGGAGGGGATTTTCTTTCACTGAAAATCTTTCCGACCTTGTTCGAAACCCATTTGGAGGTGTAAATTCAGCGCGCTTTGCTCTCAGAAGTCAAATTTACCCTCACTCCCTCGATAATTTCTTCCGATCCATTACCCAGCATGCTGATGTTTGGGGCTACTGCGCATCTGTGTCTGCTGCAAAACATACAATCAACCGGAGGCAGACCTACCAGACACAGAAGAATTTATTTGGTAAAGAGGTTTTTATTTGATTTCCTGTTGTGTTGAAGCATACAGTGGTGGGAAACAATATTGTGTTCATTAGTTTATGTACATTAGCAGGGCAATCTAATGGTTTATGCATACCAGGCCAACAGCGAAGGGCTCAGATGATTTAGGATGATGCTCATTTTATGGAAATTAAAGCAAAAAATAAGGATAGTTCTTGTAATGCACAGATGCCTCCCTTGCTGCAAATCCCTCAGCCATTTCTGTCATGACAATTCTGTATTTTCCTCACCCTCTTTCTTCATCTCCATCCTCCTTCACCTTCTCTCCATTCCCTTGTCTTGTTGCTGTCAGAATGCATTAGGATGCTGCTAACGAGTGACTTAAATTAGGATCCCCCACAGTCCTATCCAGGTGTGGGTAATGAGGTGGGAAGACAGGAGACCGGGGCCCCTCCTCCACTTCTTCACTCACTGAACAAGAGAAAAATCTTTTGCTGTTTTGCAACAAAACAAAAAAATTCTCTAGTATCCCTAAAGGTGCGACAAGCTTTATATACAGATGTGATGAAGGATGAAATGTGCTTAAGTGGGTCGAAAACATACTAGTTTTAACATGAAAGAATAAACAACTCAAACCTTGCCAGTGCTGAGTTTTTGAAAGTCATTTGTTATGCAATGATGTGGATTTATTAGAGGAAACCGGTAAAATGTTTGAGCACAGACATGCTTAATGATATGGAAATTGAAGTCGCAGCTTTATGAAATGCAGTCATGAGTTTTCTTCTGAAGGCCATCAGTTGGATCTGAGCTCCGATGGATTATGGTGGGCTGTGATCTGTTATCATCCCAGTGGCCTGGCCTCTCGCAGACAGGCTAAATAGGTGGTCTCCCTCCACTGGAGGTGGAAATGAATCTGGCCTCAGCTCCCCATTTCTTTCTGCCTCCTCTAACTCTCTGCTTGTCTCCCCATCTACTTATCTAAGCCATCTCACTTTGTTTGACGTGACCAGTGCAAACACCAAATGTGTGTGCTTACATGTGAGGTAAAGCCTCAACTTTCTTAAAGTTCACAACAATCAACTGCAGCATGATTTTACTGGACCCGATTAAATTCAAGTCTTTCTGAGGCTGATCTGATGAACTGAAGCAGCAGAGTCAGCTAAACGTTCAGGGACTCACATTCTTCCTGCTCTTCGTCACTGTCCATCAAGCTGTCTTTACATCTCAGGATCAACAGAAACCATGACAGAGTGACATTGTCACAAATGGTGGCCATGATCTTTCTTGCATCAAAGTTTGAAGAAAACTAATCATATTCCCATCTTTTCTCGCTTGCTCAGCATTTTTCTGGTCCAGGAGCTTTTCACTTTTTCAGTTAAGAGTAGGAAACAGAGACATGGACGTGGACTTTCCATACAGCCTATAGCCTACATGTAATAACGTTCGCTGGTTGTCATGTCTGTTTAGCTGCCACTGTTGACACAGCTTTGCATCCTGCTGTCTGCATTCTTTTATCAAACAATTTGCAGGAAGATTATTTTGTGAGGATGATTATGTTTAGTCACCTGGGTGGGAATTGTTCACATTAATGTGGATGTCAAAGTGAAAATGATTCTGCATTTGAAAGAATTGCCTAAATTCGAATTACCCAAAAAATAGACACTAACTTGATAATGCCAGTAAAATGTGCATTCACATAAAACTATTTTTTCTGCTTATGTGGATTTTCCATGTATAACTAGAACTAAACCTCAGGGTCAGAACAGTATTCAAATATATATTATAAATATAAATTTAGATATATAATTATTGATTCATTTCCAGAAAAAAATAGTGACTTACTTTGGTTGTAGCGCTAGTTCCGAGTAAAATTATCTGATTAGAGATGGTGTAACAACTCATCCATGTTGCCAACTGCTGTAGTTTAAACCAGGAAACGTTGAGTGTAGCATGAAAGATCAAAATAAGCTAATCTAGCTTTCTCCAAAATACTTTGTCTTTTCCCAGCTTAAACATGTCATGACTTGTTTGTTTAATCTGAAGTTAAAGATTATTTTGCATGATATGACTGTGCTATGACTCATGAATACAATAGTTAGGAGTTAGCACTCACAATTTCCTCTTTTAATAGCTAAATGCTGCTAATACTGTAGCTACATAGCATAATTTTGGCAGCATTGCTGTGCAAGTTCCATGGAGCTAGTGCAAACGTCAGTGTATGCAGATTAAAATGAACTTGTTCATGCTCGTCGTGGCTGCCGTGAAATTCCTGCTCTGGTCTTCCTCACGCTTGATGCTTTCTTGCACAGGTTTTTTAAAAATATTTTATGGTTGACTCAGCCTTGCTGTTGGATTTTGGGTGCATGGGGTAGGCCATAACATGTTCAGAGTCCCATCTTTTTTTAAACTAAATGTCTCACGCAAATTGCGATCTGCAGTCTTTAATCACACAGTCAGGTTTTGTATCACAGCAGTTGTTTCTGCACTCAGATCTGGGAGAAGCTCTATTTCCCAGAAAACCGAGTCACTGTCCACCATGAGAAGAAAGTTTTTGCCTGCATGCTGGAAGAGGTCTATGCTCATAATCTGCCAGTGTCTTATTGGAAGTGCATGTGACATCATTGTTTTTCGCTGATGTTCATGTGTGTGTTCATTGCATGTTAAGCACTGGTTCACGTAGTCCTTAATCTCAGTTTGCATGTTTGGCCAATACAGTGTGTCCTTAGCCTGCCTGTAACAAGCCTTGCCACCTATGTGGCTGGCATGTATGCATTTGAGCATTTCTGGGTGCATTGGTTTTGGAACTATGACCCTTTAACTCTTAAACAATATCCCATCCCAGGCATTGATTTCATCCCGTCTTTGACCAATACTCTCTGATTGTGAAAGGAGTTTACTCCCTGTGTTCTGGCCAAACCTGTAGAACTGCTGCCTGCAGCATCTGAGACCTTCATCTCTTTTTGTGTGTTCTTTGGTCTGCATCAGATGCTGGCTGCAGACATTTAAGTAGTCAGCCTGGTTTATCCGTCCAGTGTCCTCTTGGGCTCTCTGTAGGCTGCAGACTGTGAGACGGGTATAGGCTGTGTCTGTTCTCTGTGGTGGGGCTGTGACTCTGCTCAGTGTGTCACTCTGCACTGTCTCGCCTAAATGCATATCAGGACCTGGTTTGCACACCACCTTTAGATCACATCCCTGGAGTGTGAGCAGCATACTCTGGAGCCGCTTGTGTGCACTAAGGAGAGGCTTGTTGAAGATTGAGATGAGTGGCTTGTGGCCCGTTTCAGCTGTTATCTCCACTCTGCTGTAGGGATGAAAATGAAAGCGTTGACATGCAAACACAATGCTCAGATATTCTTTTTAATGTGAGCATAATTGTGTTTTGTCTAGGTCAGCACCCTGGACACGAAAGCAACTGGCTGACCTTGTAAGAGACAGCCACCAAGTCCCTTCTGACTTGCAACACATCATCAAGAGTTGGCATTATGTAATGAGATTGCGGCAGAGCCTGATTGAGGGATTTTGGGTCAATGCAGATCCTGAGTTTTTCTGACTGCCTGACTATCACTAGGTTGCCGATCCACTCAGTTGGAGCAAGTGGTACATTTCTCTGTGAGGCTTGAACTGGGGACCCTTTACTGTCTAGCTCAAGTGCTTCAATGGGCCCATTAAATACATCATCATATGTGTGCCTGATAGGGGGTCTCTATTTACCTCTGTATATCTCGAATGCCAGTTTGTGTGTTTTTCCCCTCAAGATGGATGACATTGACTGGCCTGAGTACAGTATGAGTTTAGCATTGCTTGGTAACAAAGCTACCTCTGGTCCTAGTTTTCTAGGATCAGAGGTGGCTCCAACTGACATCTCTGAGTTTGATCATCGATTTTCAGATAGACAAACCATTTCTTCCCTTGTCCCATAACTGATCCATTTTTTTAATGGGGTAGATGTGAGCCTCCGTGTCAAGCCCATCATCTTCAGCTTCACTGACTTGCAGTGCGGACTGGTTCTTCTGCATGCACACTCGAGCAATTTTTTTCCATATGCCGCGCAGAAGTCGCGGCATATCTCTTGTGCATGGCGCCACAAAGTTTGCACCTTTGCATGTCACCTGATGCATGCATGTTGGAATAACCCTATTTCGGGGTAGGCTGATGCTGACGAGCTTCTGCCGCGTGCACTCATCACTTTCATCCTGACATCGGTCATCTCAGCAGCTCACATATTTCTACCACAGATGTCAGCGTGAGTTCCTTTTACCTGAGCAAGCGACATCTCACATTCGCATCATGGACCCCAAGCACTAGTTTGTCTCTTACGAACTCATCTTTTAACTCTCCAAACACACAGGATGCTGCTTTTTCTCTCAGTCTAGTTTCAAGATAGGCTCCCTTTTGTCTTGTTTACAGTTGCCAAAATTACTTCTAAATTCCTTGCCGGCTTAAAATATGCCGCCGATGCATCCATCCACAACCTCCACCACGTCAGACCACAGACTGTCCATGGGTTGACTGATGTCCTGATCCAGGTCTGGGAAGAGATCCCTAAGGAGAACATCCATGCCTCATCAGGAGCATGCCCAGATGTTATAGGGAGTGCATACAGGCACGTGGAGGCCACACACAAACCTAATTTTGAATTGTCTTGAGGAATTTCTACAGAATTGGATCAGCCTGTGATCTGATCTTTCAACTTTTGAGTATTCTGAATCCAGACCTCCATGGGTTGATGGTTTTGATTTGCATTGATCATTCTTATGTTATTCATATTCATGTTATTCCACCATGTAGCCTAATGAATAAAGATGTTTAAATGAAATATTTCATCTATCAAGATCTAAGACATGTTGTTTAAGTGTTATCTTTATTTTTTGAGCAGTGTAATTATTAGAAGCATTTTGATAGTTGAAAGGGTGACATGTTGGGCCAGCTGAAATTACAACAAAGCACGTACCATATCCTGCACAAGCAGGATGTTTTGGAAACTAAACTAGAAAATTAATCAAATAGCCAAAACTGATGAACCAGCATTGATCCCAGTTATAACAAACTAGAACAAGAAAGATAAGAACCTGGCAAGAAGCAAAAGAGCTCAAGGAGTATTTGTACAGAGGAAGCTAACGAGTAAATTAGGAGCAGGTGTGATAATCAGTAACAGAGGACCAGGTGTAAAGATAGGAACAGGAACTTCACACAACAGAATACTCAACCTAAACTAAAAATCTAAGAACAAACTAAAGAAATAACCCCAGGAAATAAAACCTAACATGAACTAAATCCAAGCAGCATGTTTCCCACTGCTACCACTTGACCAGGCTAATCGCCACCGGGATTCAACTCTTAACTTGCAAACACTTCTGTATTCTCAGCTATCCTTTAATCTTTAGATGCTTTGATCCATTTCAGCTTTTGACATAATTTGGCCCCTCCTCAGCTCCAGAAACTACAAAAAAAACACCTGCTTTAGAGTGCCACTACAAAACACTGTGGAGATCAGATATTGCCTGTAAATGGTACAGAAGAACCTGGATATAATACATTCGATCTATATTATTAAATACAGACTTTGAAAATTTGGCTTGACTACAATCAGACTCATCACATGTTAAAAAAGCTATCTTGCCAGAATCTCCAAAGCTGATTGGGCTGATTGGATGAGCTCCAGCACATTGTTGTGGAGCACATTGTTCCTCAGTAGCACCTGGTGCTTTGTCTCCCTTTTAAGCAGCTTCCACCTTCATAGCTGGCTCGCTTCCTGACACAGAACTCCCCTGTAGAAAAGAGAGAAGTGAATTGGTGTCTTTCTTGTTCTCAGGTACATCCTTCATCCCCCCCATCACCCCAGCTTCTCCTCCACTCTCCTGCAATCCGCTGCCCACTCAAGCAGCTGTCAAGGTGAGGCAGTTTTACATGGTGAGGCTCCAATGCCCTTGTCCAATTTCACTTTAGAGTGAAGCTGTGCTGAACATGCCAATCCTGATATTACCTAACAAATTAAATCATGCAGTTGGGCGCAGAGGAGAGGAAGAGGGCTGAGGATGCAGGGAGGGAAGTGGGGGGCACTTGTCAACTGAGCCGAGTAGCTTTCTGCTTGGTCTGATCGGGGCATCCGAGGAGTGAAATCATTAATTGGCTTGGGATGGAGGACAGGACCGAGGAGAGACAGTTTGGCTGCTGCTGGCTGCGCCCATGACAAAACCATGCGGGCCGACAATTAAAGGTCTGATCAGAGATGAAGCAGCTGCAGGAGATGCATGTGAACTAAGAAGCCTTCCAGTCACGCTGTGAGAAAAAGTTCCATCTGAACTGGTGATACATTTTTCATTTAAAGGAATGATTATGTTTTGCTCATTTTTCCCCACTCTTTTCATTGTAAAATTGTAGACAACTGAAGTCTTCAACCATGCTTGAACATTCAAAATGATGCTGATACTTAAGCAGGAAGTTTACTAAGCTCATCATCTCAGTGTGTTAGCATTTACTGCAGAGAGCAAAGCTGAAATCTGCATTTAGCTAATCACAAGCAACTGTGCAGTGTGAAATTAAGATCCATAATGTTTGATAAAAACAACTAGTATTTCACTGACAACAGCTTGATGATCTTTCTCATCTTAAGGTAGTCACAAATCAAAATTTTTCTTTGTGCATTGCTGCATGAAGGATCAGAGGTCAGGCACATCCAACAATGGTTTCTATTCCTAACATTTGTGCACTGAGGTTTCCGCAAACCTCCTGATTCTTTCACAATGTTATGAACTGCAAATGTTAAAAAACCCAATTTTAAAATTTTGGTCAGATTATCAATGCTCTGACAGAGTATTGAGACACAACTCATCCCTGCTTGGAAAGAGCGAGCATTTGATGCCAAATAGATTAAAGGGTTGTTGAGATTTTTCAGTCTGAAGCAAAGTGAGGCCAACTAGTGTTACCAATCACAGAGCTGCAAGCATGACTTCATCTGAGCACTTACAGTGCATTCAATTTTTCAGTATTTCAAGGCGACTTTTAGCATCATAATCACATCATTCAAAAAAATCTATTTAGAAACAGAGCTGTCAATTTCCCCAGCCAGCGTCTCAGCTGACTGGAGCAGAGCTTTCTGATTCCTGTCCTGCTGCTTTTCATTTGACATATCGAATAAGGAACGAATTCGATCAGAAACACCATGCGAATGCACCAACTTGTTAAAGGGCTGAAGTTGGAAAACATTACTATGAAATCTTGGCTAAAACAGGCTGCACTTTACCACTCTTACCTGAAAAATATGCCCTTTTTTTTCTTAATGATACCAGCTGACAAGGATTTCTTCATGCATGAAAAGGACTAAGCAGCAATCAATATTAAATTAACTATATGTTGAGGTTTCTAGCACTTGCATGTCACCCAGGAGTGGGGAAGGAAAGCAGTGTCACATATCCAGACACATTTACAGGGTCAAGAACCTTCCTATCTGGTGAAAAGAACATCTTATCAGTGTACAGAATGTGACTCAGTGCCTGAATCAGCCTTAAGTCCTTGTATGGGAATGACAGCTGTTGCTATGGAATGTATATCAGACTTGCTGTCCTTTTATATATATATATATATATATGCTGTATCATTCATTTCTCCTCAGATCTAAGAGTCTTACTGTAATCAAGAGTTTTCCTTATACATCTCTAACTTGACATCTCAAGTGATTACTGGATGACTGGCACCGTGGATATTTCCACAGCACCTTACTTTCATGTGACAGCTTTGTTATGTTAGAAGAGTTTGAGGAAAATAGCAAATCCCTAACTTCAGTTGAATCAGATAAAAAGAAAAAACCTTGTTATAACAGGGAAAGACTGATCAGAATAGCAAGCATCAGGGAGTGGAATTGCTCTCAACGTCTTTCCTCTTGGCATGTATTATATATTCTCTGTGTTCCTTTTTCATTTATCCTTGTGAGTTATGACATTTATCTAAGTGGCTAAGTTGAAGCTGGTGCTGAAATGTCTGGCTGAATAACATCAAAATTGTATTAAAACACTACTCGTTGACAAAATGTAATGGGCAGCTGTAGCCGTTTAAGTATAGTATTAGCAATGTTATGATGTAAACTTTTGTTTTTTTGTCTTTTTTTAAAAATACATTTATACTTGGAATAATCATGTATTGAAACCAAATGAGTATATGGAGTAATCTTAAAATATATGGTAAGTCACTTCATTCACTGACAGGTTCCCGTGTTCATTCAAATGCAAAACCAATCACTGGGAACCTATCATCGCGGTTCAAAGGCTGTCTTGTACCCTTCATGCAGTACTGGCAACAACCGGCACATTTCCAGCTTTATAGCACTAAATCTATATGTGAGCAAGGCACCGAGCCCTACAGCACACAAATTGATTTCCAAGGCCGTGTGATGGGCTAAACAGTGTTCAACATCAGGAAACAAGTGAGCACCACTCAGCCAGCCACTCATGATTAGAACAACGTTTGACTGAAGCAGGAAAAGGGCTTTCTAATCATGAAAATTAAAGGGGACTCCACTAAAGGTGGAGAGGCTATTTTAATCCAGTTCCCCTTTTATCAAATTCTGTTAATATAACATCACAGTATGCAAGGCGTCAGTTTTGTGAAAGATGAGGATAAAAAAAACGGGGGGAAATTCAAGGTCCAACCTGTCCTAGACTTTGAGGCAAAAGTTTTATCCCAATTGCCCAGTAGTTCCCAGTTAAGTTGATTGTACTCAGCCAAGTCAAGTAATTCTAAACTGTAAACAGCAGAATCCCACAGTTTGAAGGGAACTGCAAAATGAATAAGGGAGGAACTGATATTGCGGTGGTTTCCAACCCGGGGGCCCAGACCCTTCAAAGGGATACCAAAAGACCAAAGGGGATCCACGAGGTCTTGACTGTACAGAGCATGTGTGATTGTTAAAAGTTTAGGTGTAACCACTTAACATCTTTTTATTCATTTGGACATTTTGTTCACATAGAACAGACGTTTTGGGATCCTGAAAACTTTTGAAAGCAGGACCCAAAGGGAATTAATGGGGTTCATCGTAATCAAAATGAAAAGCTACCTAGTAGGCCACACCTTGTGCATCCAATCAATTTTCATTCATGTACTGTGTGGTTTAATGAGGTCAGTGAGCTGGTGGAGCTACGATGGTGGAGTAATTCATGTCTATCCTGGTAACCTTGTTTTTTTCCTACAGCATTTCACTTATGAAACATGTCTGAGAAACACCACAATGTAGATGATTCCTCCCTTAAAAAAAAAAAAGTAATGCAATATGTTGATAGATATGTTGATAGTTGATAGTCCACTGACATAGAAGTTGAGAAGGAGACATCATGCATCATGGTGTTTAGATGCCATATTGTATTCTCACTTGAAATTTTTTTTATTTATGTTAGTCTTCCATACCTTACAAGATAGCGCTCCTGTCCCAGTAAGCAACTGCCCGTGGAACTAAAATGTGTTATTCTTAGATGCTGTAATTATGAAAGCTGCAGTAACACATACCTCAGTTAACAGGGAGACTGATGTAATGGAGTTATGTCTGACATGCAGGCAATTCCAAAAGGAGAAATTTTGTCAAGATGGCCAAACGAGTCCTCTAACTGAAACAGTCATATCACTCATTTCCTTATTTGTTCAAATACAATTATTATATCCTGTGAAGTACTGCCCATACAAGCAGCATGCGGAAATGTTGCCTTGTGAGCATTTACAGATTGGTCCAAACATTGTCCAGTCTGTCTTTAATGAGTTCAGTGCTTTTAACAATGACGTCAACTCTTTACTAAAACACTCTTCTCACAAGTTTAGAAAGAAATATTACTTCAGTATAATTAGACAACAATCATGTTTAGGCTTAAATAAATCTTCATAAAGTAAACAGACATAGTCGTGGGCATTTTTGTAATGACAAAACCTTGTATTTTGTGGATGTATTTACATCTGCAGCTACATTACTGACACATCAGCATCTGCAAAGCTCCAATACCTAAACACTGGTTGTGTTTTGGTGTAAAGTTCAGTAACTCTGCATTGTTTTCTCACTTCAATTCCAAAATGTAAACTTAATTTAAGATTAAGATTTGGATGTTTCTTTCTGCAGCACACCTGAATCAGATTGATGGGTCAACATGCTTGGGCAGAACTTGACAAAAAGCTGTTGAGGAGAGAAATTTAATTTGAAGACATCTAAAACCTGCAGGACTGTCCAGCTTGCAGTGAGCTTATCGGTGAGCTTATTATAAGTCTTGAGGTGTTCAGAGGAAGTGACTGAGTTTCCCCTTCTTTACCAAAGTTTAATTATCGAACAGTCTAGCAGTACAGCATTTTCTGTATTTAGAAGATCTAATTAAGTCTCAAATATGAAATAAATGCTGTTATTGGTTCTGAACCCACACAAAGCTTTGGCTACTTAGAAGGAATTAGTCATTTTACTAGTATATGACAAAGAAAATGTCAAATCAACACCAAACAAACACCTGGCTTGTCTACCTCTACAGGTTTACTGCAGACCTTGCAAGTTTTACTTCAGCATGCATGACTTGCATCTGAAAACAACTCACAGCAAGTAGTGATGCTATCAACCTTTTTCATGTTTTGACTTGACAACATAAAAAGCAAAGGTGTTGACTCAGTTTCTTTTGTCCCAGCGAACCATGACAATGGAACAGCATACAGAGCCGATAGAGCTCCACACATCTGTCGGTGAGATAGTGTATTTCCTGCTGTGGTGTGTCGAAACGCTTACTGAAAAAAAGAGAAGAAAAAATTGCATGTGTGTCCCTGACTTTAGTTGATTTTTGAAGGGACGCACCATATTTGGACTAGATGTTGAGACTTGTTGAGGGTGGGGACTAAAAGATTTGTCTCTGAGGACAAGTACTCTTAAAACCTGAACCAATAGTGTATCCTGATCTACAAAGGGTACATCAGGTCTGATGAGTGAGTGAACAAGACACCACATCATCAGAGAGCCAAGTTAATTTGCCACGGAGTTTAAGTAATTCATCGTAAACTGTTTGGAAAATAGTTTAAGACTTAGAATAATGTAAACAAAAGTGCATAATGCATGGTTTCAAAATCATACAGATGTGCTGTAAGCCGATAAATATTCTGTGTCTGAAAAATGAAAGACCTTTAACCAAGCTTTAATGCTCACTAACACCACTTCAGTGTGGTATTCAGTTCCAAGGCTACTTCATAATTAATCATGCTCTGCTGCTCAACACTCCACTACAGGTGATGTTGCCAACTGGCAACAGCGATGAAGATGAATGAAGCTGTTGTTTCATTTTTAGTCCAGTTTGAGTTATGTGATAACATAATCAGCTCAGTGTGTTCTGGCCCAATCTGTGAGATCATTTTTTTTCTTTTCTTGTGTTTTTTTCCCTTCCAATAATATTTGGAAAATAACTCTATATAGAAACACGCAAGTCTCTTGGTATTGATTAACAGTCAAGGTTTATGTGAGGGTCACCAGTGTGAGCCATAATGAAATCAAAGCAGCACAATTTTACAAAATGTCATCACTGAAGTTGAAGAAAAATGCATGCAACATGATGTTGATTAATTCCTATTAATTCTTATGCCCATGTTTATGCAGGCAGATCCGAATTGCTCTCAAAGAATATGCAACCTGTAGCAGTTAGGAGAGTAACTAGGACAGAGCAGACTTTACTTCTTAAGGAAGCTAAGATCATTCAATGTCTGCACCAAAATGTTGCATATCTTCTATA
>JBBBVU010000023.1:16500212-16515719 GCA_037177055.1 Atherinosoma microstoma | reverse complement strand
AGCCATCACCCTCCGGAACAAGGCCCTATCTTCGACTTTAATTTAATTGTTTGTATCATCATTATTATTATTATTTGAAAAAAATTAAAAAATAATAATTCTGCTACAACAATAATTTTCCTCTAAGAGGGATAAATAAAGTATTTTTCATTTCATTTCATTCATTCAACTACCGAAGAACAGTGCAATTTATGTTACCTTTTAAAGCAATATCTTCTTCACGGACGTCCATGTGTTGTTTTTTTGTTGTTTTTTAACAGAATCATGCAAAACCACATTATGGCTTTGGTAGAATATAGTGCGGGTACAGATCTGGCCTTTCTGCAGTCCTAAACAATCCTTAATAGGAAATGTGTGGAGGATGTATAAATGAAATGAGAGAAGAGGGACCCTTTTTCTGTTGCAAACAAGTTGTGACCGCAAGAAATATGGCACAAAATAGTACATATAACAAAGCACTGCATGGCCTCCTTGATCCCATGGCATATTGTCATGTGAAAAGGAAATGTAATATTACAAAGTGAAAAGAATTGGAATGTGTTTCAGGCCTAAAATGTAAAAATGGATGCTTAATAGTAAATGAAATGGAACTGATGTAACAAAACATGAAATATCCTGGGTTCACACACATGTTGGATCTCCTGTTAAAATGAATCCAGTTAAATGATCAAGTTTTTATGTTTGCTTTCTCACTCATGTCCGTGGGACTATATGTATGTTTACAGGCTCCTGTATTGGCCAGTTCTTCTTTTTCTTCTTTTCTTGTTTTGTTTTTTAAACACATATACCCCCTCCTGTTGAAGTGCGTTGAAGTCAGCCCTAAGTGGGAAATATGGGACTGGAATAGCTGCTGTAGGTGTCACCGCATGTCAGCACATTGCCTTTGGCCACACAGCTCAATTACTGAGGTATCAGATCAAACAAAGAGAGCAACTGAGCTCACTTTGATTACCTTACCCTTAACTCTAAGCTGTGTCATACTGAGTGAATATGGAGCTGGGGGGAAATGTTTTCAAGTTCCCATTATGCGCTACAGCGCTGGAATCCAGGACCCTGGGAACACAGGGGTGACTCTCTTGCAGGTTGTAGCTTCACACTGTTTTTATAGATTTGTGCCAGAAAGCAGAGGCACATTTATATTTTGTTCTATCTCTTTAAACCTCTTTGCTGCTCCTATATAAAAAGTAAACGGGAATAAGTTTAATTCAGCAAATGAGTTGTTGACGTCCTGCTGCATCACTGTCACTAAGGCAGAAAAAGTGACTTTGATTGCATACAACGCTGCTGTGTGCACAACTTGGGCAATTAAAATCATAATGGCAGATTTTAGACACACGACTAATGAGCTCAACTCCTCTGAGTGGAAATGCCATTAAGAAGTCCTAATGGGACTCATTCTCTGAGCAACAAAACAAATCCTCAGCTGCTAGATATGAGCTTTGCTGCTTCCCTGGCTCCAGATCAACACACAATTGTTTTTTGATTAATACAGTTTGTTTACATGAAGATACAAAGAGTCTCCCCCTTCAGTGTTACAAAGTGTGATACAATGTGATATATAATTAGATTCTGGCTGTGGAAACAGAAGAGTTGGTGCTCCCCTCATATTGAACAATGAATGATGAAAAGAGGAGCGAGGTGGATTACGGTGTCAGTAAAGTATTTATCACCTCTGCCCTTTTAACACTGAAGAACAGCTTCACCCTCAAACAGACTCAACCTTGACTGTAGTTTTTTATTACAGTATGGAGTCTCTTTGGTGGTGTTATGACAGCTTCGTTGCTGAAAAAAGCTGCCTCTTCCACTCCTTCCTTTTAGATCTTCCTACTCCTCTGTGGGGATGGGAATCACTGGAGGGGCAAGATTTCATCAGTTGGTCCTTCCAGGAACTATTTCTGCTTTGGTGTGTCCTCTGAGATATCTGTTCTGTGCCAGCTGATGATCCAGGCTCTACACCTGCACTCCCACAGGAGCACTTCAGTCACCTCCACTCCTCTCACACAGGGGAGGGAGATGTTAAGTAGGGGTGGTGAAGTCTGCATCCACTTGACTGGTTTCAGGCAGTAGAAAAGAGAAAAGGAGGAGGTTTTGGAGTTGTGGTTGCTGCAGCTGTCACCTCTGTTCCTGTGATTTTTGGCTGATGCCAAGAGGAGAAACCAGAAGGCATGTAGGACACATCTGTAGGTAGACATATGTGTGCATGTGTGTATATCTTCTTGTTTTCCTCCCTGGTAAAAAAATGAAAAAAATAAAAAAGCTTTAGTGATTCAAAAGGCCTAAAGAAATGTGTCTGGCTGTGGTTCTGTTAGCTGAGAAACTAAATCCCTCCATAATGTTTTAAACTCAGAAAGTAAGGAGTTGATAGAGTGAAGATATAGCGTGTAGATGAAAAAGGTTGTTAAGACTTAACTTATTGCCCTTGGCCCTATCCTTTTTGAAGAGGTAAGGTTTCCCTTTCATTGTAGGGATCCAGAGTAGATGTCATCTAGCCTCCAACTGGGGCGTTGGTGGACATGTGGATAGAAAGATGACGACTATTCCTCTCACTACAAAGTGAAATGGACAAGTTATCTCTGGAAAACAGAGGGGTGCCATGTGGACAAGGGGAGGATTGGGATGTAGCCTTATCACCTTCAAAGTATCAGATTCAAAGGAGGAGAAATGAAAAGTATATGAACTCTGGAAAAAATTCTCAATTTCATTGCAATCCACTGTCTATTTGGACCCATTTTCCATCCAACTTGCACTCTGAGTCAGACTAAAACGTCCTGTGATTCATGGTCCTCAGAGGATTGATCTTAGACTTTAACAATTCCCTTACTTTTTGATACTAAACAAGCTTTGTTGAAGTGAACTTTGAAGGGAAAGGCACCAAAATTAGATTTCCACGATTCCCAGACAATAAATCCTAAAGATGATCCAGCAACTGTAGGATGAACTGCAATGGAATCAAGATTTTTATGGCAGAGGACCATCTAGGCTTATTAAAGTACGATAAAGACTGAAGTTTAGCTAGAAAAAGAAAAATGTTAAAAACAATTATAAATGCTACATATTCAAACTGTAAATTAAAGGCCCACTATATAACTTTTCAACATTAAAACTCAGCTTCCCGGACTCGTTTGATGGCACAGTGATATTTATTATGTGCATTTCTAGGGCCGTCGCGACCCTGCAGCCCCGGGGCTGAAAACCCGCACTATAGAACTCTCACATCCGGGACGCCGCCTGCTAAGTTTAGCTTTGTGTTGAATCTCCCCTCGGTGATCAATAAAGTATCTATCTATCTATCTATCTATCTATCTATCTATCTATCTATCTATGCATGTTACACGCTAGCACGCAAATGTAAACAAATGGGTTGTTTTGAATGCACGTCGGCGGATTCAGCAAAGAAACGTTAGAAGACATTATCGGAGGAAGAGAGGAGACTAAGGAGAGCCAAAGAAGAGCAAGAGATTAGACAAGAGTCCAGAAAAGACTGTTTTTTACTGTCTGGAGAGAGCTCACACTACAGGTAGGATCCAAGATGGATGCCGTATCAGCTGTCGATAGGGAGCTGAGAAAATAGCATAAGTTATATAGTGGGCCTTTAAGGTTTTCAGATGTTTATTCTGTTATTTTGTGGATTTGGATGTCACAAAAAAGATACAAATCATTAACATGTCAATTCCTCTCCAGGAGATGGCTAATGATCTTATATTTGTCAGTGATATCGTGCATTCCTACTTTGTTAAAGTTGATACTTGACAGGGGGTGTTCCTCCTCTTGTTTTCAATGTTTAATTGCTGTTGGTTTTTTTGGTTTTTTATTTGTTTTTGTTTTTTAAGAAGCTTGCTCCCAGTTTAACCAATAAGTACTGAGGCCTACATATTTACCATTTATAACTGACTAAGCTGCTTGGGAATCTGTTAAAGATTAAGTGAGTGATTATCATTTTAATTGTGGATTCACCATGAGGAGATGTGTCTGCCTTATACCAATTGTGAAGTAATGAGAGAGAACAAAACGGTATTTGGTTACAATTGTTTTCTCCTCTCTTTTGGTTGGTAGAAGGAAGGAAAAATGCTTGATACAGTCTTCGTTTTAAACGGACCTTTGCAAAGTGGAAATTCATTGAGGTTCAACCATAGGCTACTTCCCAAACCTCCCGCCAAGAGCTGCGTGTGATGAGACCAAACCATTGTGACACAAAGGAGAGGAAAATATTTCAAGAGTCAAATAATTCTGCTTTGCATCTATGATTGGCAAGCTTTCAGTACATTTGCTAACAATCAGTCACATATTTGCACTTGGAAAACATTGAGAAGTAAACTTTTCACCAGACAGTCTTTTGTCTTGTTGGTGAATGGTCTGATCAGCACCCCCTGGGATAAACATGGACTTTATTTTCATTAAACAAAATTAATAATTTGACTGAATTAAATTGAAAGATATTTTCTTAGTCCTTAAAGGGAAATTAACTTATCTATTTTTCATATTTAAAAATAATATTCAATCTTATTACTTTTATATGAAATATTCGATATTAAATCTAATTAAAGATTATTTAACACTGAATACAATACTTAACATTACATTGTTATCATTTAAATTAACATAGAAATATTTTGGATATTTTTATTTTCAAGCCCCAAAATTTTGGGTGCTTCAATTGGAATTTTACCTTTTCGAAAATATAAACACAGATATCCAAACATGAAAAACAGAGACGGTCAAACTCTGACATGGCTCACCCTTGCCAGGAAACTAGGCTCTGTGAAACAAACTCTGCGAAACTATATGCAAACATTTCCATAAGCATTTTGATGTTTGGAGAGGCACAGGATGGAAAAACATAAACTGTCAAGCATTTACACAAACCATCTTAAGTATTTTCTGAATGTACCCAGTTAAGCACTTCACTGCAGCGTATGAAAACACAAGATGACGGCGATGGAAATGACAAATTAAGAGAATATTCGGGGCTGCTCAGACTTAAAAACAGTTTTTTTTTTCATGTGTGAATCAGAGGGGAAGAGAAATGTTAACGGCATGTGTGCCAACATGTTGAGAGGCAGACTGCATGGATTGTAAAGAAGCAAACAGAGATATAACCTTTGTTTATGGGTGCAGGCAGGCTGCTTGACAGTGTGTATAAGTCAAGAGAGGCCAGCCCACTCGCAGATGTGCTGGTGCTCATTAATCAGACGCCGTCAGGTTCTGGGAAACACATGGACACCTTTCTAGGACCAAAGAGGAAATGACCACAAGGTTATTGCATCCCTGACAGGCAGACACACTCGGATTCAAGTGTTTCACTGAAATGCCTCTCCATAAATGTCATCTAACTGCAAACGGCGAGGATGACAGCAATAGACTTTTCAACATCAGGAACTAGTTAATCTGGAGTCATTTCACATCATGAGTTATCACCGCAATAATATCCCAGAGTGCGTCCTTCAGAGTGATTATGGCAGTGACAGTGATGCAGTAGATGCGAGCTGCAGATGGGAATTACTGTCTATTACTGCTGTTTTACAACTGGTGAAAAATGACAAGTCGGGAATAAAACTAATTGTGAGTTTAGCTTGATGGTAATTGAGAGCACAGATGATAAAGCTCATTTTTGAGATGCATCCGTTTCGAAAGAGTCCAAAAACACAGCTTCTTTATAGTAAAAAGAGCATTTTATTACAACAAAATGCTTATTTACAAGGCAAGAGACAATAGTTCTGTTTGAAAAGGTAGAAATACCTACCTACAAAATAGAGAGGGATATGCAAACACAGCAAGCTTGAGATTGATGTATTTGCATTACAACTATCAACTTATTACAGGGTCAATCGGCCTGACTGATAGTAAAATGGCTTTTGGAACAGAATCATTTACACCTCTTAGATTTAAAAAGAAAAACATCAAAATCAGTTGTTATTCACAATATTCCTAATTTTTCAGGAACAAAATAAGCTACAGTTACTTAAAAAAAGACTCAATTTAGAAGAATATTGCAGAAGGACAAAATCTAAGTGGAATAAACTCTTGACACATGTACAAGACAAGACACAAGCAACTACAAAAACAACAGAGGGGTTTCCCATTTCTTAAATAAAGACCCATAAGATTGGCTCAAATCTGTGTTCTACCTCTCTGTCATATTAAAGACAGCACAACTAGCATCACAAGCAAGTTCCGTCTTTACATTACAAAAATAAATATGAATTGGAGAAAAACGTGTATTTTCATAAAAACAACAAAAAGTCCCAAAAAGACCAGTCCAGCAGTGTAAAGCATAATGGCTAGCTCGTTAAAAACAACAGATTCTGTTTCTGCTTGATTCCTCTTTCTGAACTAATTCAGAAAATTTCAGCAAACATGAGTCCATCAGGCTTTAGTTACAGTGAGAACGGCGTACACGTCACAGCCCTTATCTCTGTTAGTCAGATATGTAATAATAACAGGAAACAAAAACATGTTTGTCTTGCATCTCATTAAGTCGGCTTTGTCATCGCTGCTCTCTCAGAGCCAGGGGTGCCAGGCAGGATCCATGCGGCACAGATTGTCCAGGCTGTTTGCTGCAGCCACCAGGGTGTTGACCTTACTCTCTCCTCCCTCGAACTGAGCCAGATTGTGGAGGCGGGTCATGATGGCTGTGACAGCCTTCTGGACTAGTGAGACCAACTGCTGGGAGTCCATGTTCTCGGGCTGGCCAGCTGGGGACAAAGGAATGGATGTGTCCTCTTGGGTCTTCTTGTGCCATGCTATGATCTCATCACGAAGGACCGCCTTCAAGATGCCATCCACCTATGAGAGAATTAAAGATGTGTCAATTTGCAGAATGAAGACTGACGGATGATTAGAGATGTTTCTCACATGAACACATGGTCATCGGCCATCTTTGTTTTATTAACAACTCAATATGTGGGCACAGAATTCAGATACGTAACCAACTACAGCTCTGGCAATCATCACCAGGCTAGATACACTGTACTCTTACCTACAGTGTTTATACGGCTTTAAGGAAGCTCTAGATTGTTTATATGGTTTACTGTTTTGCTATATTGGAGTGGCCGATTGTTACGTGTCTGTTGTTTTATTGTGTTCCCATTCTTTTTCTTTGACCATGAGAAGCACAGCCCTCTTGCATTGAGCCTTTACAAGCTTGCATCATTGCGTTTTTGTTTATTTACATCTCAGGCACTGGTGCGTCCTCCACATCAGTCAGACCGAGTACGAGCCAAACCTATACATAGACACCACACGCCTGTTATTACTGTGCCACACATATTATACAGCCTTCTGACTGCTCCTTTTTTTCCCACTGCATTGTTTTTAGTTGTGTCTCAGAGCTCTTCTTCTGGGTTTATCTAAGTTTAGGTGCCAACCAAGATGGCGAGCTCCACGGGAGCTAAAAGTTGGTGACAAACTGCGGTGTCCTCATGACTGACTGTGTCCTCGTGGACACTGCTGCTTGGCTGAAATGCTCATTTTAGATTTAGTCCCACAAAACATTTCCTGAGGGGTGAGGATGAGAAAGTAATGACAACATTTGAAGGCTCAAAAGAGAAATTCTTTTATAATCACACCTATCCTCATTTTACTTTGTAAAGTGTATTATTCCTGTAAAACTCTGGTGCAACAATAAAAAGAGGGAGAAAAAAAACAGATGAAAGGGCAGACAGATGAGCTACCTTAAAGTTTGGCTGAGCGAAGCATCGTGCCACTGCAATCATGGAGGCGGTGAGCGGGCCAGAGACACCGATGGTGGTCAAGAACTCCGAGATGTTCGGCGTCAGGCGGAAGGGAACAGGACGATTAGCGTCCAGGTCGCCTGTGGCATCATTGATGTCAAAGCGGAAGTAAGACACATTCAGCTTGCCTGTGTCCTAAAAAAAAAGGGCACAGTAAAGTTTAAGGTGAATAATAGCAGTCGTACAAAACAGTGAGGTGGATTATGCATGTAAAGAAAGGAAGGACATATGCCTTCCTGCTGTTTTAAACCAGGCAGGGCAAGAAGACATCTCTTTTCAGTTAACTCACGAAAACAAGATGGTGGCCATTATTGATCTCTGTGACCTAGACACAGTAACATGTCAAACTATCTGCAGCAGAGCATCAATAATCCTCAATTCACTCCCACTCTCCCGTCCCTGCTGCTCCCTGCTGACTTAAATATACACAGCTAGGTTTTCATCTTTTAAGCCTACATTTATGTGTTCGAGGAGCGCTACACATGCAGCCATTCCAGGAAAGATAAGCTCCCCCTATATAAAAAAGTGAGTAGCTGTGACAGCTTTATAGCAAGGCATTTCATTCCAGCCTGTGCTCGTACTCCTCCAGCCCTTCCTCTTCCTTCCCTCCCTTTTTCTCCTCAACTCTCTCTCTCCTACTGTCATTTGCTCCTCCAGGTACCTGCAGAGGGCCTTGAAGCAGTGGGCTGAGACACCAGCAGCCCCCAGGAGGCACAGATAAGCCTGCAGAAAGAGGGAGTTGTGGAGGCAGCACTCAGAATGCTAAATCACCACTCTAGTGGCTAGCGATAGCTTTATATGTTGCCTAGTGTGAATAAATACTGCTACCCTGTTTTTCACACGTGGTGATTTGAGGCTGTGAACTGTGTGAAGCACCTGGTGTTGATCATTTGTACAATAAGTTGTACAGATACAACGAGGAAAAGAACTAAATGGAAACTAAAGTTCTTATAAAGACAATTAAATAATTGAGGAGACTCAACTTCCTTGCAGGTGCAGCTCTTGACTATTCAATCATTTTCTGACTGAAATTTTCTAAGCTCATTTTGTGGGATTATGGTGCCATGCACATGATGTACACTGCTTCATTCTCTTCCACTTTTCAAATCTAAATCCTGTAACATTTGAGCAACTTGAAATGAAAATTTTATTACTGAAGCAACAATATTGACAAGTCAATCGCATTAATCCACTATTGCTTTATGCTGTTTAAAACAAAATGTGTTGAAGAAAAGACTCCAGCTTTTGATAGGTGCAACAGCAGATCATAATGTTGTTGATACAGTTCTGGCATATTTAGACTCCCTTTAGAATCTTTAAGTCATTTCAACCTCCCTCCAAGAGGCTTTTTCAGTACTGGCTGGCAGGAACCTGCAGGCATTTAACCTCTTGTGGGATCTTTACCACCCTGATTCAATAAAATCACATGTGAATTGGTGACCCAACCAGTCATCATGTAAGTTGTTAGGCTAACATAACGATTCCATAAAGGCCAGGTGGGTCAAATAGACCGATAAGGTCACAAGACCGGCTTGTGACCTTATCGATTTTACAACTTGCTATCCTGCTGTGTATGTGGGAGGTGCTGGATAAAAAGGTCTTCCAGAACATTTATTTCTATTATGGCTAAAATTCAATAAAACCTAACACAACCTGCCTCCAGCTGCATATTTTAAATGTTGTTTGTTCATGTTGTGCCACTCTGCACCATGCAGACAATAATATAATTTACTAGAGGCACATTTTCATTTACAGGGCTGGTGATGTGTCATTGTGACAGGCAGAGCTGCTTCAGAGCAATGAAACCTGACCAAGAGGAAATGTATGAAACACAAAACCCTCCAGTCTCTGTTGTCATTGGAAATGCCCTGAAGACCTTCTGCTTTGCACTTCTTGTTGTGCTGTTAAATTGTGCTTTTTAACTGAATTAAAACCAGATGAACACTGCAGTGCCTTATTGTGGATGTTTCACATCATCGCTGATGAGGGTCGACCTGAAGGTACATGAGGCCTCCGAGAGGTGGGGTCAGGGACACTGTTTTGGCTGTGATGTCCTGTCCTTGCACCTTCTCTTTTTGTGTGTGTGTATGTTTGTATGTGCGTACATTCTCCACACCGTAATCCTCCTGTGTCTAATGGGATCTGTGGAGTGGAACAGGCAGAGAGGGGGCTTAATACCAGTGCTTAGCTGCCCAGAGGAACGCCTGTCAGCAAAGGCCGATTAGGATCAGAGGGGAGTGGTGGCCAACTGACACAATCATCTTTAATAATGACTTTTAAAAAAAGCTGTCTGCAGACCATGAGCAGCAGACAGATGTGTGTTGACTGAGCAAGAGACGTGCATACACACAAGCCCAGGCTCTTCAAATTGAAACGTCTTTGATAGCTGAGCAGAGGGACTGAATGTAACGCTCTGTCAAAACAGCCTTTGCATTGACAGCAGTTGATGGACTGATAGGCCTGGCGTGAAAGTCATAGGGGAGAATTGTAATTCATACAGCCTGATATGGAAGATGGTAATGGTGATCTCTTAATGCATCTTTGAGTGTGTATATCTATTAAATTAGCCCCTGTCAAATGGATCCTTCTTGCCCTTGACAGGGAGGCCAACACACAAAATATTATTTGTGTGTGTGCGTGTGTTTGTGTCTCTCACTTGTGCAATCTGCAACATCTCAGGGTTGAGCCTGTTGAGGTGAAGCATGAACTCAGCCAGACCAATGAGGGCCAGCTGGATGGTGAACATCTTCCGGAAGGTCCAGTAATCTGTAGCATTGGGGAATGTATGGAGGGCCCACTCCTTCAGCATGCTGCGAGGAACCATGTTGCCCTGGACCTCTTTTAGGATGTCCCTCAGGACCTGGGAGTAGATCAGAAGCAGAGCAAAGGTCAAATGGAGGAGGAAAAATGACTATTAGTAAACAAAAAGTTATTTCTTTCAGTCTTTATATTAAACAGCCCATCTCAAATATTATGCAGCATGCTCTACATCAAACACTCGTTAGCAAATCAGGTCTTCCACGGGACTAATGTAACCTTTAATACGATGCGGTTCTACCATAGTGCACTGTTGTCTTCAATTTAGTCTACTTTTAGCAAAGTTGTAATAATATAAATCTTTTTAAAACACTGTAAATGCTTCACAGGGACACAGAAATAAAAAATATAAATATAGACAAAAACAAAAGAAATATTAATTAAAGAATTGAACAAAGGAAAGAGTCAGAAACACACATCGGTAAAATAAATGAAATCATAAGGCAGGGATGGAAGTCTGTAAAAAGATTTGCCTGTAAAGGTGGGTTTTTAAAAGCAGCTTCAGCATATCTGAAGCCATTTCCAAACATGAACATCAGGAATTTTTAGGAGAAAATCCAAACAATTTGGACAATTTTCCGTAGTTGATGTTTACACAAACGGGTCACAGCAGGAAGCTTTCTGCTGGAGATGCACTTTCCCGGTTGGAAATGTGAGGAAGGAGGTAGAAGAAAATGGTGGAGGAGGCAGCACAAGATTCAGAAATGGCGTGGCAAGGATCACTGTTTTCTTCACAGCATGTGGAGAAAGGCAGATGAGGCTCCTTATTGTGTTGATGCATCTGTGTGCGTATCAAGGGAGTGAGCGGAAAGCAGCATACAGGTCAATGGAAAGGGCAAGACAGGTTCAGGTAGCGACAGCAGATTGTCTGAAATATTTGCTGACATGTTCAAATGTTGTCTGGCATGCTGGTGATACAGAGATTTTACTAAATAGATGGACTGGAAACCTCTGTAGAAAGTCCAGAGTGGATGCTGTGGACATTCGCACTCACAATCCACCGCTTTAGAAGTTTTCTAGAAAACTTCCGGACTCCAGAGCGTTTGTGGATGCAGCTTCAGATTGCAGGAAATAATTTGGGAAGATTGTGGCTAAAAAAGGCAGTAGTAGTGTGGGATGAACAACAGGAAAAGATTTGATGTTCAGTGTTGTCAAGTAGTAAAATGAGGAAGAAGATTAAAAATATAACTAGGGCGAGGTCATGTAGTGCTTTAAATATGATCACCAGGATCTGATAGGTCCTTTAAAAAAGATTTACAGGAAGCCAGTGGTAAGATGTAAAAACACGTTGGATTGGCAGCGAGTTAGCATTGCAGCTGCATTTTAAATAAATGCTTATGCAAGCTTTAAAGATGCTTGAATTGGGAATCTGTTTCATGATTATTTCCATACCTGGTGGCTGGCCTGCGTTCCTCGAGCTTGCACGGTAGCCAGACGGTCATAATATCGCGAGATGGGGTTGTCGTGCTCGATGCCTTTCTTGGCACAGCGCTGTTTGTAGATTTCCACGAGTGACAGAGATGAGGGGTTGTCTTCAACTAGCCGCATCTGAGGCGACACTGCCACCGCTCGAGGAACTGCAGCCATGGAGGGAGAACGATAAAAATGGTTGGGAAGAGATGAATGAAGAGAGGAGGGTGGTGGAAAGAAAATCGAGGGGAGCCCAAGAGAAAAGCAAGTGGGAGAGAGAGAGGAGTGAGAACAACCACATCAGTGACAGAGAAACTGTAAACA
The DNA here is from genome assembly GCA_037177055.1 of Atherinosoma microstoma. Taxonomy (NCBI): domain Eukaryota; kingdom Metazoa; phylum Chordata; class Actinopteri; order Atheriniformes; family Atherinidae; genus Atherinosoma; species Atherinosoma microstoma. Next base: position 16,503,438 of record JBBBVU010000023.1, on the reverse strand, counting down.
TTTGGCTGGACTTGCTTGCAAATAAACTCTATATGACCACAAAGTAAACTAAACCTACAATAAAAATACTCTGGCACTGGGAAAGAAATGCAGCGACTGTGTGCCAGAGATCAACACCAAGCAGGGTCAAAGAAGGTAAAAGAGTGGAGTCTAAACGTTTTTACACACTGGCACTCCACTTTAAATCAATATCTGCTGTAAAACTATATTTACCCCCCCCCCCCACCCCACCCCATCTCGTCTTTTTGACGTACATTATCTGGTAGAATCTCATCCTTGACATATTTTTGAAGCACATGCACACAGGTCTCTGCCTCATCATACCAGTGAAGAAGAGGTGCCTCTTGGTGGTCTCCTTCCTCTTTTCCAGGCAGGGGTTGAGGAGGCGGAGAAGCTGCAGGACCCTCTCCTCTCGCCGTGACTCTGTCAGGCAGGCGTCATTCATCACCAGGTACGGGTAGATCTTGCCATTGTGGCCGCGGATATAGAGACGGCGAGCCGCGGTGTTGTGTTTCTGAACAATTTCCACTCTAGGCATAAACCTGGAGAAGGGGTTGGGAACAAACAGCAGTAAATGAATGCTCTTCAGCAAAAGCTAGAATTCATAGATTAAAACTCTTGTAACAGCATAAGATAATAACTACTTCAGCCATGTGTCTTATATGCAGACAATTCTATAACATCTATCAGCCGTTTACTATAGAGCTATTTTCATGTAGAACAGTCCTTTACCTGGCAATCTGGATGTAGTAGTGGGTAGGTTTGGGCATCAGGAATTCACCAGGGATCTCCACTTCAGCAGTTTGGGCAGAAAAATTGCTGAGAAAGCGGCACTTCTCCTCAATGAGGAAGAACTTGGGCAGCTGTTTGGTCTTTGCCTCTAAGATCTTGATCCACTTCTTGAGCTTAGAGATCAGATTGTGGAGCTTCATGGAGCCTGGCACACTGAAGTCAAAGTCTGTTGGGGGAGGAGAGGAGTCAGAAGTGACATTCATTTGCTTATTTTTCCAGACTCTTTTAGTGACCTTTGTCTTCCCAGTTTTTATTCTCTGAGGCAATAAAAGGGAGGAAAAAAAGATGCATTGTGCTTGAAACATCTTTTAAATAATTAAGATCTTGGACATTTAATAAGTTTGTATCAATGACTGAGATCAATGGTTGATATTTGGAAATAGACTAAGAAAAAAAAAAGACTATAAAAGACCAGATGCAAGCTTCAAAAGCAATCAAATTAAGTGCTCAGGAAGAATGAAACATCTATATTGGAGAGTCCATATGTTAGGCTTTTCCCTCCCCAATCAGCTATCTGTAGTGACTTCAGTCCAGTCACAAATTACCCGGCTGTTCCAGTGTACCTGCATTCAGATGCCAACACATTGAAACACTGTGGCAGACAGTTCCAAACTGGATTTTTAAGACCTATAACCTTATACATTCAAATTTGTTTAAAAGAAAACAGAAAATACCATTCAGGGGTAAACAATAAAAGAAGCCTATATTCAATAAGAACTTTTCAAGTCTCAGGTCAGCCATTGCAGGCTGGCAGTAAAAGCACCACCATTTGCTCAATCGACTTAAAACTTTCTGGCAGAGGCCGGAGCTGATTGAATTAAGAGCTATAAAAACGAGTCTTAAAGTATTAAATTCCTGTTTTAAGTCCCAACTCATATTGTACATAACATATTGTGATGAGCTGAGGCAATAACAATGGAAGGAAGGGAAGCGAGAAAGGCAGGTTTTCCATTTTAGAGCAAAGCCCCCTGGACATTTCTGTAAAATGAACAGGCACGTACACACACACACATGCGTGCACAACTGCATCTCCTATTTCAGTACATCCTGCTGTGCAGGCTGTTATAATGAATCCATGGAAACTGCGAGGTCTTGCCATTTCAAACCTCTGCAATCTCTACCAGAGTGAGACCTCCTAATACTTTAAATAAGTCCTTTAAAACAGCCAATGTTCTTTTTGTAGTGGCCCTATTTCGCCATCCGTCCCACTGCAATTCACCTGCCTCAATAGCAGAGGTAAAATTGAAACAGTCCTGTGAAATTGCCGCTGGACAACTGTAAAACTGTATAATGCTCCCAAATAGAAAATGCGAAGAAAATGCGCCACTCTTTCGAAGTCAAGATGGAGTATAATATTATCATTCCATCATATTATCACACAAAATATCTACCTGGTTAAATATGGAAACAGCTGCAAGCAAGATGTTGACATAATTTACCATAACAATCATATACATTCCTGCATCTTAAAGGACGTAAACATGTTGCTAAGCATGAGCTACAACTGAAACAATAAGTACAGCCTGTGCCCTGCACTGTGCATATGTCTGACTAGGGGCTTTACTTGACAACTTTCTGGACAAATTTCAATCAGCCTTCCTACATCCTCATCACAGCACTGAAACAGCTGTGATGAGGATGTAGAATTAAATGACATGAGGTTGAATACTGATTCTGGTCAAGTATCAGTTCTGGTTGTGCTGGATCTCAGCGCTGCGTTTGATACTGTAGATCACAGAATCCTGTTTCACAGGCTGAAAAATTGTGTTGGACTTCCTGGAACGGTCCTCAATTTGTTCAGGTCCTATTTAGAAGACCGGAGTTATTTTGTAACGATTGGTGGCTATGAATCTGAGCGAGTGGACATGACTTGTGGTGTCCCCCAGGGGGTCAGTTCTTGAACCTCTTCTGTTTGACTTGCATATGCTCCTTTTAGGTCAAATATTACATAACTTTAACATTAATTATCACAGTTATGCAGACGATACACAACTTTATGTGTCTTTATCACCAGATAACTGGGGCCCAACAGACTTACTATGGCAGTGTCTGGAGCAAATAAACATCTGGATGAAAGAGAATTTTCTACAATTGAATTATTACAAAACTGAGAGCATTCTATTTGGTAGCAAAGAGAAGAGGGTCAGCCTTAGTAAACACCTGGAGACTCTGGCACTTAAACTCACAGACCAAGTTTGTAACCTTGGTAGGTTAATAGATTTCGATCTGACTTTCAACACCCACATCAAAGCAGCTTTTTTACAAATTTAAAAGTATCAACTGCATTAAAAGTTTAGTCTCTCAGAAAGACCAGGAGAAACTCATCCATGCATTCATCTCCAGTAGACTGGATTACCGTAATGGCATTCTAACAGGACTTCCTAAAAAGAGCATTAAACATCTGCAGCTCATCCAGAACGCTGCTGCTAGAGTT
>JBBBVU010000023.1:16455649-16499890 GCA_037177055.1 Atherinosoma microstoma | reverse complement strand
TCTGCAGCTCATCCAGAACGCTGCTGCTAGAGTTTTAACCAGGACTAAGAGATCTGAACACATCATACCAGTTTTAACATCTTTACACTGATTTCCATGCAGTCACAGATTACATTTTAAAATCCTACTGATAGCCTATAGATCTCATAACAGTTTAGTCCCAGAATACATCTGTGATATGTTCAGAGAATATAAACCTAGCAGGGCTCCAAGGACTCAGGTCAGCTAGTCCTGACCAAAGTCCAGACTAAACATTGAGAAGCAGCAGGTTGAAAACATTTCATTTCTCATGCGCCTATGTATGAAAACTACACAGCATCTTTTAACTTATTTAGTTATCTTACATGATTTTAAGATGATTTTATTCAGATTTTTGCACACCCTTTTAATCATGTCTTGATATGATTTTTTTCTCTCCATATATTTTTTTATGTACTTTTTAATGCTTCTTCTGCACCCTGAGTAGAGCACATTATCTTGTACATGAAATGTGCTATACAAAAAAACTTGCCCTGCCTCTACCATGGAAAACCACCCAAGCCATGTCATGCCAGGATAAGGTGCCCACTAGACCATCCCTATTCTTTAAGGACTTTTTTGTTTAGTTTTTTTTATAATGTATGCAAGACTGGCATGTATGTGTGCATGGGCAACACATATTCTTTTCATTTGAATTTTGGGATTAATGGGTGCCAGCTCTGATAGAAACTACAGGTTTGCTCTGCAATCAGTGTAGCACAGCCAGTAAAGCAGAAGGTTATTTTCAGTCTCTCTGAACTTATCTTTGACCCCTGCTCAGCGGGACCTGGATGGTGATAGAAAGAGTTTAGTGTTGAAAGTAGCCAGACTGCTCTTTGACCTGTGTGTAGAAACCAAGGCTGGTATTCTGCCAACCTAGTCTGTGTGACAGACAGCAGAGGATCTGTACTGCTGCACCAAATTATGGATCCAGTCCTAGGAGGTGGGCCGCCTCTGTATATAGAACCATGATTCCCTCGTGTCCTGCCCTGGTCTTGACTCAGTGTGGGATTCTAAATATGTGTCTGGTGTGGTAGTCGATTCAACTTTATTATGGTTATTAGTGAGTAAGTATGGGAGCTTCAGAGGTCACCACAACAGCATGGATGGGGATAATGGAGTTTTTGGCTCTACTTCTGATTGTGATCAGCTTCTGACTGATCACAAACCTAAGATGCAGAGGATAGAAATTATGTAAAATGCAATATTAGCATGTCAAACAATGATTCAACAGGCACAGAATTAAAAAGCCAGGAAATTTGTCAATTTTTTTTTTCATTAAAAACTGACAAAAGTCTCTGGAACAGATCTATGGCTAAAACAGTAACTCATGCAAATAGCATTCTCCGTAATTGGATTTGAATGCCTCCCTGCTGCCAAATGTTATATGTGCACACATAAACCCATATTTTCCAGCCCACAAACCCTGTGAAAGCGAGTGAGCCACTAACGCGGTGCGGGGAATGGGAGCTTGGCTGCTCTGCAGCTCTGTAAACCCTGTTTGTTCCGCTTGGGAAGGCTTGTGTGGTTTCAGTCTCTGTCGGCCCTTCTCCTGCGCCACCGTGGGGACAGCTGTGCAGTGATGGTAGGCAGGCACCCTGTGAGGCAGAAGCCCTGTTGACGCCCGGCTGCACGAGCACAGCTGGCATTGCAGCATCTGGTAAGATTCATCAGCAAATCGCTCACTCAGAATCTCCCTCACTTGTGTTTGTGCTGTTCAATCAGTCAGTTTATGTGCAGTTCCCAAGCTTTTGCACGCTAATGCCATCACACCTGTCTTCACACCCAGGCTCTCGCTCGTTTTCCATTTGTTTATTGTTTGCTCCTTTTAGTATTTGTCTACGCTCACCCTTACTAATGCATTTTTCCTTCTTTTATTCAATTTAAGTTTTTTTTTTTACAACATTGCTTTTATTTCCTTCTCTCAGGGCCAACAGTTTTAGTCCTATGGGACACTAAGGTCTTGTGAAAGGGCAAAAACACAAGACAAAGAAAATAAAAAAGAGAGAAATAGCAGGACCACACAATAAAAATTTTGTTTTTAACAGTCCGACCGAAAAATGAAAGAGTTAGCAACAACATATATTTCAACACCGCAAGCTGCAGCCGAGCAGTACAGTCCTCGTTCAAACTGGGTCCAGTGAACTGCAGTTCAACTCCCTTATGCAATGTAGAAAAACACATGGCCTCCAAAAACAGGGGGATGATTGTTTTGAGAAAAATATCTCAGAGGACGCCGTGGCCGGACTAAAACTGCACCTGCCCTGCTAGATTCCACAGCTTGCGCGTGAAACTCAACATACAGGCCAAAATGACTGTAGGTCTCACAACTGCTCTTTAAACTCACAGATAAACATCTCAGAAATCTGAAGTGTGTTAATTCAAAACACAGGACCCACAGCAGAACATCCTTCCACTTCAAATCTCAGCAGCCAGACTAGATTTTCTTTTTTCCCCCTTCTTCGAAATCTTATATTTTTCTGGAGTTCCAGGAGGACAATTTTAAGATAAACAATACAAGTTAACACTCTAAATGGATCATTAAAATTATGGCATTTCTAATCTAATAACTGCGATATACCATCAAGTTTGTGAATATTTCTAATCATTGTCATAAGCTGATGATCTTCTGCCACAACCTTTGTGACTGGTGTCAAGGAGAGAAACTAGGGTGTAATACCGGCGCTGTTACCTGGGATATTGTCACACCTTAAACCAATAACTGTTTTTTTTAGTTTCCTGAGAACATGTGCTTCACAGTTTTTGTCACTTCAAATTGTAAAGCGTTAGAAAGAAGTTGCAACATTGTAAACCTGCGATCATGGAACTAAAGTGAACAAAAAGCTAAGTTTTAGAAAAGAAGACATGAGAGAGAATCCGCTTCCTCTCCTGTATTATTTGTGTCTACACATTCAGATTTGGGTATCTTTAAAAAGCCAACCAACCTGTTGTGAACTGTCCCTTCATCTTCTGGAAAACAGGGTCCTGGGCTGTGGCCTGGGCTCGACGGGCTAGCGACTCAGACGCAGCACTGGAGAACATGGTGGAAACATTGGAGACATTCTCCAAGCCAACACCAAAGGTGCTTACCAGCTTCTTAACAAAGTTTAGTGTGTGTGGTGTGATCTTGGCATCAGACACTGCACCACTCTTCTCAAAGGCCACAGAGTAGCATTTAGCCAAGCCTTGCTGGAGCTGCCTTAAGACCTGCAGGGAAAGGAGTAAAGAAGAGAAGATTAAGAAATAAACACATACATGGAATGGAAATATATTTGTCCAGGAAGAGAGATGCAACAATGTAAGGTCATCCAGACCAAAGGAGGAGAGAGCAGGAGGGTGGTACCAATATAGAATGCCTTTACCCAGCACGCCCAGTGGAATGAAGCATGGAGGCTGCAGCTGCTACCGAGTGCCCCCAAATCATCACAGGTAACCATGCAGATACACACATACACAAACTTCCGGCCCTTAATCCGCTGTTACATCCCACACACTCACTGCACCCATCAATCACTTGTCTCAGTCCCCTCTCCTCCTCCAAGACATTCTCCAAACCACATCAGCTCCTGCATGTGGATGCTGCAGAGTCCGACTCTTTTTAGAAGAATTTGATCATTTTAGTTTGGACAATTGTCTAAGTCCCAAATCCTGAACATATTGAGCTTAGTGATGAAATAATGCTGGGTGACTTATGACAGAAGCATCTAAAAAAAATAGCCACCTATGATATGATGTTAAGAGGGAATTTGATGCATATTGGTAATTCGGTTTTGAATATAATCTTCTATGACAACTGTATGTCTGACTAATGTTCATCCTCACATTGAAACGCTACCTTAAAGACATAATAAAACAAGATAAAAATAAAACCCCGCAACTTGTCACTATCTGTTTAACACAATCACACAACACACATTTACACAAGCTGTTCACTCCAACGTGTTTTTAAACAATAAAAGAAGAAAAAAACTCACCACCATCTGTATCATTTTCTCACCATCTGATCCACAATCCGCTACAAATACAGACAAAGTGACAAATTCATACATTCAGAAAACCAACACCTCTGTTCTTCTCACCTCCTCATGCCAGTTCTCTCTGAACCACACCATCTGGTCCACAATGCCCTCCAGGGAGGAGAGCAGAGTGGGGTGCAACTCTCGCTGCATGTGCATGATCCGGCTGCAGCGCCACATTGGGGCAGTGGCCCGGATAGGTCCCGGGTCAGACGCCCCAGAGTGAGGCTGGGCCCCCACTGAGCTGGGTTGCTGCTGGCCAGATGCATCTTAGGGGCAGAATGTAAATGCAGATGAAAAGAGGAGAGGGGAAAATGGAGAACAAAAATAACAATGTGTTAATGCAAAAAAAAAAAAACATTTTTAAAGAACAGAAAAGCACAAACAATGAAAAAATATTAAGCCTGTTTTAACTTGTATCATAATTTCACCTTAAAACTAATGAAGCATTTTTTCATCTATTTTCAATTTAATTTAAATAACTCTTAAAAAGTTAAGTGGCAGCATGATACAGCCCATAATCCAGCAATGTTTACTTACCACTTTTGTAGCGTTCCCTCTGCTCGATCTTGAGAGTCAGGTAAAGGGTGCGGATTGGGAAGTAGACAGCCTGGGGGTACACTCGTCCCACCTAGAGATAAAAGAGGGTCCCAGATCACATTTCAAAGACTCTCCCTCTGTACTCCAAAGGAATGAGAGGGAAAGAGACGAGGCAGACAGAGGTGAAGAGGGAAGCAATGTAGATAGAAGGAGGCACGAGGAGATGCTGTATGCATATCTGTGTGAGAGAGATCATACTGATACAGCCAAAGACCTTGGCGAACAGCGGAAACGTTTGAAGCTTTGAGTCAGGGGAGTTGGGGGGAGTTAAAAACATGTCATGGATGAATTTAAAAAAAAAGTGAATGTGGCTGATGATGAAACTGCTTTCAAGACTTCAAGAAAAGTCACTGACAGCACATGAAGGTTTAATGGTTAAAGCAGTTTTTACAGTCAGTTTTTAGGATTAAGAACCTTTATCATGCTCATTTGCAGGTTTATAATCCTATTTTGTGGGTCTGGTGAAAAAAACAAACAACCTAACTATAATAGGGAGGTATAATGCAAACATGTTTTCTGGTGATGTAGTTCAGTAAAAGAAGAAAAGCATGGATTATAAATGAATAGTTTCAAACAGCTCACAAGCAGTCTCTTGACTTAAAGAGAAAAAGTCTCTTTGGTTAAGACTTTTAAATTCTGCAGATCTTTAACATGCACAAGAAGTAGTTAAACACAATGAAAGTCACCTGTTCAAGTTCTGTGAGTCATGGATGTGCAGCAAAAGTTCTGAAAAAATATTCCTACATGCTCTTTCTTTGGCAAAGACCGAAATTCCACATTTGTGACTAAAGCCGCTTTCAGACTTGCGTTGCTGAATATTTGCTGTAAAGTCCATCCGCTCTTTAAGCAGAGTCGTCTTATCGAACATATCGCTTCCTTGCTGACTTTTTACGTCCCGGCTACGTTCAAATATGGGGAAATGTTCTGGATAAGTCGATTGTCGAAACAGGGTAGGACGTCTTTGTGTTGCGACTTGTCCGTTCTTGTGCATTCAGGTAAAACAATGTGCCGCAACATTTCCGCTCTTATGACATGGAGGCTAGCCGGAAAATGTCCGCTACAGCTTCAAGGTAAAAAAGCAGAACGTTTGTCTGAATGCAAGCGGGATAAAAGACAAAGTCTGCAACATTACCGCTTTTCAGAGCATGTCTGAAAGGGGCTGAAATTATACTGGAATACCTAAGTGGGTGACCACTGCAATAAATCACTCAAAGTTTTATGAAGAAAAAAAAAACTCATACTCTGAAGAGCCTGGAAACATGACATAAGGGTTGAAATATTTATCTTTTAATTGTAAACTACTGACTTTGTTTTTTAAAATCATGGCTCTTGTCTTTTTATGTCTGAAGCCCATTTTGTATCAGGTTTGAAATAAATGAGTAAAATTTGGCAAACTTTACTCTTCTAAGCACTTATATTTTTTCTTGCCATTGTATCTAAAATTTATGTATAATGTTAAATAGACAAATAATTCAAAGAGAAAGCAAAGAAAAAGAAGCCTTTTCTCACTTGAAACAGCCCGGCTTTTGATAGTGGACCAAACCACAAGGTCCTCTCAGGTCTCATAGCACAATTTTATAAGCTGCAATTACATGGGTACTTGATCCTTACTATACCCTTTATATGCCTGAAGGGCAGGAAGGGATACCTCCACATCTGTACAACAAAACTGAGCTAAATATGATAAAAGATGGTTCAGAGAAGGGTGGTGTCAAAGGGGGATGCCTAAGAAGGAAAGAAATGTGCTTTTTTTCCCTCTTTTCTTTAGTTTAGCCAAAGGCTAAATGGATTTTGGACCCTCTACGCTTTCCCTAGCTGTATCCACATTCCTCTACATCTTCTCAAACTACACAAATCAAAATGACACAAAACTTGGCTGCAGCTGACAGTGAATTGAGCCATGGTTAAACAGAACATAATGTAATTCTCAGTCTGGATGGACAACGAAAAGAACAACTTGGGATTTTGGCAGGTCACAAATTCCTTTTAGCTGCTATTTTCTAGTAAACGCATATATGAAAACTGTTAACAATTACAAATATAAAGTATTCAAAGATTAAGAAACTTCCTTCCTGTTTCTAATATTTGTCACTTTTACACATTTTAAGCTCACAAATAAAAAAATTAAAAAGTACAGTGAATGTGTAGTGGATACGATGCTTCTTTTTTAGTATTTAAAGGAGAAAGATGAGAGGAAAACTAGAAGTAAGGAGAGCGGGGCGTTCTAAGTGGCAGCTTACAGCTGCATTAATGATGAAAAAGAAAGGAAGGCAGAGAGGAAGAGGAGGAACCAAAGATCCTCACATTAAAAGGAAGATAAGAAATGTCTTATTCTAGTGAAGTGAGCTGAGTAGAAGAGAGCAGATTGTAGACAAGGTGAGGAAAAGAGGGAGGTGGAAGCGCTTGTAGGAAGAGAAGGCACGATTCTCAACTAACTTCTGATTCATCTTCCCGCCTGCCCCCAGGCGCTCCTCTCCTCACCTTCATCAATATTTCAACATAAGTTTTTTTAAACATCCCGCCACTGCAGAGAAACTCTAAATAATTCAGGCGAGCAGGAGAGATGAAGAATGTCATGCATTAGAATGTGTTTTATTCTTCACATAAAAAAGGGGAGAGAAGAATAAGGTGTCAAGCTTTCAGTTGATACAGGGTGACAAGGCTGATCGCATTTCCATAAAAGGAAAATCTGTTATACACTGACATCTATTGAGATTAGTGACAAACTAGTAAATCAAGCTGATGAAATACAATATCTGAGACAATCTGCATCCACCTATTACTTCCAGATATCATTCCCTTCATTTCTCATTTTTCTTTATATGTCTATTTCATTACAAAATATAGCATTCAATGAATGTTCATTAAAGTTTAGCTATTTTATGCTTCATTTGTTATTATTGATAAACTGTAGTATTTTAATCGGATGCAACTGAAATAAAAACAATACAGCAAAAAGCAAAAACGTAAGATTCAGCCACTGAAAACCAATGTTGGTCAACTACCAAATTTATGCATGTGCAGAAAAAGGAACACATGACTCAGCAGTAACTAAGAAGTAAAAAAAAAGAACCACAAGTAGAGTTCTGCTCTCCCTTAGATATAAAATACATAAACACGTCATAGAAAAAGCCAAAATGCAAACGAGAATGCAGTATATACAGCACATCATGTTTCTGCAGCTCTTCTTAAATTTAACAGCCAACTTGAAAAAAGAAAAAAAAACAGCATCACCAAAGGACTAACTACATCTATCTTACACACTCCCTACTTGTTTTTTCACTCTTTTCCATTGATCCTCCTTCACACTTTCTTTAATATCCTTTATGAATATTCCTGCTCTGCTGAGGGGACTTCTGTTTGTTATAGTGCACTACTCTTTGAAGATCACCCGCTTTAAATTGTGCGGAAATAATACTCCATTAAGCAAAGCAAATTAGTCTTTGGTTTAATTACTAGCTCTGTTCCCGCAGTGCGGATACATACAATATTAACTTCATAATCATTTCTTGAACAAATCATTTAAAAACCAATTCACCAGGGACTGGTGAAAGCCAATAAATTGCTGTAAAAAGGGACAGTGAGCAAATCTAAATGCTTAATTTGGTAAATAAAAGGCAGGAGAGAGACCACTTTGCCGTGAATGAAGTTAATTTATCTTGATTAGAAAGACTTGTATGAGGACTAATGCTAACACGCCAACCAGATGTGCTGCTCCAAATAGATGAAAGAAGCCAAGGAGTGATTAATGGGTTTGACAGACATCCAGACACAAAACTGAAGATGTAATATTTGACACATGCTCTTTGACAGATGTTTGTAGTAATATCATGAATAAAAGCTTAGCTGCATGTAGGAATTTAGATCTGGCAATAGATTTTTGCAAATTCCTCACCTGGCTGATAAGGTTGAGCAGGGGCTTACCCTCTGACCCAACCAAGCAGGTTAAAAGCTGAGGTATCCATGCCAACCACTGAATGGGTGGTACTCCAATACAGTATTTGTCCACTGCATCCGCCAGTGTGTTCTTGTCATCAAAACTGAGCAACCAGAGCACCTGCAGATGCAAAAGAGGAAGTAGAGAATATGAGAGGAGAGATATGTGGAAAAGAAAGCAACAACATAGATTTAAAAGGACCTTTTTTTTCTCTTATCATAATGAAATACTTTATATCTCAAAATCAGCAAACTACTGTAAGCAACCGAGAAGAGAGGGGTACGGTCTCAACCATTACTCAGACTGCTGCTGTTTCTTTTGCTGTGTTCACAACAGGAGGGCGGCTGCAGAGCATCATAAGTATATCTTGGCAATCCTTATAATGATCAAAGTAGAGCCAATGCACTGGTGATCTCTAATCCCCTGATGTGCTTTTGTGTGCATCTATATTATGATGAAGACATTAACCCCATTTGACTCCCCAGGTACACTTTAGCAAGCCAACCTGAGTACACAGATTGAGTATAATTATAGATAATGACTGGTCATCTCACTTCATCCATCAGGGCTAAGCACTGCCAACCCGGTCAGGCAGCACAATGGTTGGGAGTGGGATCACCAAAAAGAAAATATAAATGGGAATCCTGAGAAAAAGTAGGTTGAAGCTTGAAGGTAAAATTAGAGTTGGCAAGGAAAAACTTGACTTTTAAGCCCGACCCCAGAGGTTTTTGGCTTTGTGTTTTCATGTAAGAATACCAAAAGCTTGTTAGTGAAGGATCCATCTTTTTACCTCCTGCACAAAGCTTACCAACCTGCTGTATCATTACTAAACTGCTGGAGAAAGGCAGAATCATGTTAAAGGTCATGAGTTTGTGGTGCCGAGGGATGCCATTAGTCTGTTAACCCCTGGTGCTAGTGGATGGTCTTAACATCAGTATCGATCTATTATGGGAACTTGGTCTATTGCTAGACTGTAATCATCCAATTACTGCTCTTTGTTTGTAACTGTGGCAGAATCTTATCGGCATCAATAATGTATGGACCATATGAGGTCAGGAAACGAGGGAATCAAAAGTGACCCTCTTGGCCTGATTGAGGCTCCTGGGTGGGGAGCAGAAAGGCTGCTGGTTTCAGAGCAAGGGAGGAAAAAATCCCTTCAATTGTGTACAAAAAAAATATCCAGAGACCAATGATTAAGTTCCCATTAACAGCAATCCATAATGAGCCTTTACTTTTTGCCTGCCGCACAAAAACAGCTTCCTTCCCAGTTCACTCCTCACCTTTGCAAGGTACTTGCGGGACTTGCTCTCATTTTGGTGGCGACATGCATGGAGGTAACAGGTAATGGCAGAGACTCCCAAGTGGAGCTGACGATCTTTGACAAAGATGTTTTCCAGGTAGTCTCCCCACATGGCCCAGGCTTTCACCAGGACATCGTGCATCTGTACTGCTGCTGAAAAGGCCTTGTTGGCCTCCTCTGACCTAAAATAACAAACAAACAAAAAGTGGATTTGATGAGTGTTGGACAGGAAGAGACATCTTACAGATAATACAGAATATCAGGGGGAAAAGAAATGGGAGGTAGCTAGGAAAGGAGGGCGTGAGTTTAAGTGAAAGGGAAAAAAATTTAATAAAAGATAAGAAGTAAGGAAGAATGGAGCAATGAATTCTAAAAATGGTAAGGCATTGATGAAACACCTGCAAGAATTACATTTATGATCCTATTCTGAACAAGACCACTTGGAGAGTGTTGTTCTCTACCAGTGCCAATGCCTTACACAATCTTAATGGCATAATATTCATGGGTTTCTTCTGCCAATGCTCCACCTGTGAACTTTCAGAATATTTGGGTGACTCCAGATAACATAAAACTGTTTTCATCAGGACATTTGGGACTTTTTCTGTCCAAAGTGTTCTTTTATCTCTGCATTTAGGCCATTTATAGAAAATTGGTCTGCGATAAAGTTTGGAAATGCAACGTGACTTCACAGCTGAGTGTAGCTGTCAGATGATGTTCAAGTTATTTAGTCATTATCACATGTGTCATATTCACACTGTAATAGGAAGGTTACCCGTTATAGCTACAGAGTTCATGAATATATGATTCAGCAGAGCTAAAACTGAACAGTCAAATCAGACTAATCATTATTAATGTTTTGTTCCATCCATCCAGTCAACACTATTATATTTCCTGCAATGTTTGAGGTCTTATTTCTTGACATTATGCATTTAACTTGCATGAGTTCATGTTGCCATGTTTTGGTTTTGTTATCAAGTAATATCAGATTAAATCAACCCTCTTTCACATTTCCCACTTCATAAAGAGTTTCAGAAAAGCAAAAACTTTACAAATAGTGTGTTTTTATCTAAATACAAATATAATAACTGTAAAGAATATTGCTACAGCTCAGCAAAATATGTGATGACTGTAGCCAAGCAGTCACACAAACACACACACCTGATTTATAAAACTTAGCAGCCAAAGGTATAGACAGCTGAAATCTGTCAGTAGATCCAAGTTTTGACAGCAACACTTACGCTGACAGAGAAATAATTTCCAAATCATCAGCAATTTTCACACCAAGCAGCTTCGAACTTCTAGCTGCAATGCAGTTTGAATCATTTTTTTTTTACACATCTCTCAATCTCTGATTAATAGAGAAAAATGCAAGAGGCACCCAAAAATGTACTACCTCCAGCCAAAACAAGAAGACAGGCCTGTCACAGAGATGCAGATGGTAAATGGTCCTCCATTTTAGGAGTGCTTCCAAACTACTTTCCTTCTTGCTAATGGTAAAATGTCTCCCCTACCAATCAATTAAAATGTGTTATTATGGAAGGCATTTTGGCATGTGATTAAAAAATGGGAGCTTGATTGCTATGGGAGTCAGAGCCAAAGACCCTCCAGTAATACTTAATGGGGTTTTCTCAGTCATTTTGCGAGTGTTCAAGTGCATTAACAGTTTCTACTACCCGGCTCAACAGGAGCACATGCACCCAACAGACTGTCAAATCTCTGACACCCGTTTAATTGAATGATCCCAAAATCCTTAACACATGTGGTTGCACGCACACACAAATGCACACAAACCTCCGTACCCCTAACCTCCACTATGCTGTTAATTCTCCCCCGGTGTAGGGGGAAACTTAATGATTGCAATAAACCCTGCTGAGGGGGAGGCAAGTTCTGCTGATCCCAGAGATTCCTGCAAATTGCCTTGAGTTAATTATTAAGCTGCATATACATTTAATAAGCATTCCTCAATTTGTCTTTCAACCCTCAGGACACCGTGTCGTGTCAAAGTTGATGGGCGAAAAAAGGTGGTGCAGAGGGAGAAGGGGTTTTACAAAGTTCTGTGTGCGCACGGTCCAGCAGAGCATGAAGACAGCAGCTGCGTGCTCCAAAGGCAAACCCCCTGCAGCCAAAAACTAATTATTGACATTGCAGCAACCTTATGTCACAGACTACATCCAAGCCACGTCACATTAGGTTACCAAGTAACATTGCTTTAAAGAGGTGTCACTTTGTGGTAAGAGGTGACACCTAAATACATGACTGCCAGGTGCTGGCAGGTTAAAACACCCACACAGACTTGAGGGGCCACTAACAGTTTCAGAACAGTGTGACTGAGCTTTTTTTCTTTTTTTTTTAAAAGAGAGAGATTGTGACAGTCTATAGATTTAGATGCTAAAAACAAAAGGGTAAAAACAGATTTAAGTCAAAGTGAAAGTTCTTATGCAAAGCTGGAAAGGTTGTCAAAGACAGAACAGCTGGAGGACTTACTTGTTGATTTGTGCCAAAAACATGCCCTTAAGAGCGTAGAACTCAGCAGTCATCTCTTTGGTGAAGTATTTCAGGTTGGTTGACTCAATCACCTCTAAACCCTAAGAAATTAAGATTAAAAAAAAAAAAAAAAAGACTTAGAAAAAAAAAAAATCAGGAGGGCAACTGTCATATATGAAAGAGAGCCAAATCACAAAGAAGATTCAACAGGATTTTGGTTTAGACAGCACCAAACACAATGCTCACTGTTCATTAAGAAGTATGAAAAAGGGTGTTAAAGGAACTAAACTTCCATTGCGGTAAGCCTCTGATTAGGTGTCTCCTATATACTGCTGTGACAAACGATGTGCAGCAAGAGAAAGAGACTGTAGAGCCAGAGATGAGAAAGAAAAAAAGGGGAAAGACAGAGGAGTGTATACTGGCACTTTTAATGACTTGTGGTGGGCTGAACAGCTTCTATTAATCAGTGCACTCCATGGGTTAAAGAGGAAGTTCCTGAGTTACAGTCTCTTATAAGTCTCACTGCTATAACTTGTCACCTACAGCCAGCCCAAACACTGCTTTCTACTTTTCACACTAAGTAACCCTAACTAGACAGCAAGCTTTGATAACAGAAATCATCAAAGTACTCGCATCTAAGTGCATCAAATGTGTTTACTTGCTAGGGTTAGATATGGTCCAGATGCAAAAGAAAAAATCTTTTGACTCACCTGCATGCATTCGTTCTTGCCCATTACACCAGCCAGCTGCAAATAACACTTGACCTGCTGTCTAATCTTTTGGAAGCAGTCAACGATGGGAACTGTAGGGATGGTATGGATGCGACTCAGAATGTCAAGAGCCACATTCACCAACCCCTGGAGAAAGAGTATGGCATGCTTTAATAAAGACCACTTAAAAACAGCAATAAAGAAACTTGAGAAAGAGAGATGATGTTTTTCTTAATTCAAACATATTGATTTTTTTTTTTCCTTTTTAAAAATTTTTTTTTTTAAAACAGGATTCTGAGCCTGAACCATTACCTGTTTGCGACCTATCTTGCCATATTGAATGATAGCAGAAGCTGAGGCATGAACTCCCAACATGGCATTATTGTTGTTTGGATCATGTTGTGTGTTTGTCTCGTACGCTGTCACTATGGCTGCAGACACACAAAACAGGTATGAACGTGGCATTTTTCTTTATACGGGTGACAAAGTGAGGAAAGAGCAGAATGAAGAGTGAGGATGTTCCAGCGCCCTGAAAGGCTCTGCTGTCTTAACGCAGAAGAGGGCACTGGGGACACCAAACATATTGAACAGTAAATGAGCCATGGCAATGAATTTCATCAAGAAAATTCACTTTCACTTTAACTTTGAAGGCTGTCGTGTATAGATGAAGGGGATTTTATTGGCGTGGTACTGCCCAACAGCGCTATCATTATTTCAGCCGTCAGTGCAACTTGGAGCTCAAGTTGCTTGAGACATCACATTTTGCAGTGGCTGCCTCTTTGAATGGTTTCAAAGTCACTGCTGGAGAAAGCTAAGCAGTGAGCGAGGTAAACATGCTTGTGTTCTATCCTGTAGAGAGGGAATGACATTTCGATATGCACAGACACCCTGAGGGGTAGCGGCACAAGAGGTCTTTTAAAGAAGACCTTTTCTTGGAACTCCAAAGGAGCAATCTGAGAATATCTCTGCATTAATGTGGCATCCTGCAAAACACACAATGTCTAAAAAAACATGGTCCTATATTTACTGGTAGTACTGTATGCCATACCTTGGTAGTGATGTTGACGCCACATAAATATGCTGCTCCAGTGCGACAGATCATCAGAAACAATAGGCAGCCGATTTCTCCAGGTTTTCACCACAGTCTTCATGTCATGGAGGCTGGTGTTGCGACCCAGGTTAGCAGGCTGAAGCCCTGCGTTTATTTGGGCGGCTTCTTGCAGCTCAATGATCTGCTGGGCAGCCTGGAAAAAAAAATTATCATTAAAAATCTGCTCTTTGACTTTGTTGTGCCAAGCCTGCTCCAGCTACATTCAACACTTCATATTTTTGTCTTTACATTCTTTTTACTGAATTACATAAATCATGTCTGTCCGTTCCTCATCAGTGTCTGGTCACCTGAGTTTGACAAAAAAAACCAATCTTTTTTATTTTTTAAGTGTTTCAAGCCTTTCTTTTGGTTATTTTGCTGTTTAGGGCTCGGCACCATTAAAAATCTATTGTGCATTTTGGCTTTAGCTTCCTTTTTTTGATGTCCAGAACAATGAAGAACACATCTAAAACTTAAATAAATGTAATGAAAAGAAAGGTGAAGGAGGAAATTGAGAAAAGAGTAAGAAGCATAGGTCATAACATGGTTATGGAGGGTTTAATTAAGAGGTACAAAGATAACAAGGAAGATGGGAATCAGGAAATCGATGGAAAGAACAAAGAGAAGCGAGATGCCAAGAACAGGACAGAAACTCTTCTGTTAATGAGGAATAGTCTGCAAAACTATATAAATACAATAATGTAAATTAATGTAACATAGATACTAAATTAGTGAGAAAAAGAGGATTTCTACATTTTAAACACACAAGTAGTCAAAAAATAATTATCAAGCTCCCCTTTTCTCCTTAATTAAGAATCATATTCAACTATCCCAGAGCAAGAAAGTAACCAAAAATACCACAAATAAGACAGATATAAAGTAGGAATAAATTTACCTCCAAGGGAAAGTTAGACATGAGGATATTTTTCACAGCTCTGGAAGAACAGCTCCCTTCAAAGCAACCTAACCTATCATGTGACATTTCATCATTATACTAAACCTATAGAAAAAGCGGATTTATTTTTCTCCTTTTAAAGCCAATTTTACAATGTAATTAGAAGAAAAAAAGTTTCTATATGTTAAAGAAATTCACAAAAACAACAACAAATTCTGTTTGTGTTGGAAAGTCAGTATACTTTCATTTTTTTAAATGGCACAAAAATAATCTTGCAGGGCAAATCATTATGTCTTCCTATATTACTTCAAAAGCAAATAGGCTGCGATGTTGCACATAAAAAAGAAAAGAAACGAGAAAATGTGAAAATGATAAGCAAGGGCTTCCATCTCGTTCCCTGAAAAGAAGCTTCATTGATTGGCCCAGAGCAGCTTCGTGAACATAATCAATCATTCCATTATAACTACTCATCAATCAATATTAATGCCAAGCCTCGTAATCGATAGTAAGGGTGATAATCCATTGATTGTCAGTTACTGCTGAGACCCAGGATTTGATGATAACTTGATTCAAATGGTATTTGAAGCCAGTATTTGCAGAGTCTGGGATTCTCAGTTTCTATGGCTCATGGAGCTCCAAAGTTGAGATGCAGAGTTTGAAATGGAGATTTACAACAGGTCACTTTGCTGGGAAGAGGAAGAAATGGCTTGTTTTCGCTTGCCTGGGATAAATAATTGGACTGCACATATGGGAGCACACACAAAGATATGCACACAACACTAAAGATTATAGTCACACCATTCAAATACCCATTTTGAAAAGATAAATGCAGTGAAACAGACCTGCACTGAAGACTCAACTCCCCCATGTCAAAATGAAACCTCCCTAAACAAAATAAATTAGGCAGTACAATATTTTTCACAATTATCGGTTCATATCAGCTGATGGGCCATTTCTAACCTTCATTTAGACTATCCCATTCATCATGTAAATGTAATTGTGCTGCAGGTATTTAATCAAATACTATCTGATGGCTGGAAAGTAATTACAGAATTTCCAAACTACCTCACTCTATTCTTTTTCTCCTTACGTCCACCCTGCCTCCCCCAAGATTCTCTTCTCTCTCCACTTTTTCAATTATCCGACCTAAGTCTGCATTCTTTTTCCATTCGCCTTTTTCCATCTTTGCCTCATCCATTGTAGTCTCTTATGGTGGAATCAAAGAGGCTTAAAGGGTTTTTGATTGTTTTTTTCAATCATCTATCTCAATTTTACAAAATGGAGTGTGAGAAGGAGATATAGGCTGTTATCAGTGATGCTCAACAGCACAATGTGTCAGAGCTACTGATCAACTCTTGACATGCATCTCTTTGAGGACTTATAATAAACAGACTTCCCCATCACTAATCTTCCTGGATATCACAATAAATCAAAAGTCAGCCTTTCAACAGTGAAACTGGTATGCTTGTATACTGACCTGCAGCAGTGGCGTGTGCACATGGGAGACAATATGGGGTAACCTCCTCCACTCACGGATTGCCTGGCTAGAGGCCATTTCCACCTGCCGCTCTATGAAGTTGAGCTGCTGATCCTCTGGGTTGCATATAGCCAAATAGCCACGGTGCATATGTACCTTCCAAGCCATCTCCTTGGGACAGCTCATGTCCACCTGCAAATTCACACAGTCATTTTCCATATTCCAACAGTAACAGAACAGTAGCTCCAAACTTTAGTTATTATCAAAATTGACATATGCGATTGTTATTTAAAGATAATAATTAGACAAACATTACCAATTCTAAAGAACGTTTCACTAGTTACAGCCATACAAGACAGGTAATTGTTGCCACACACGTGTGTGCACCAGCAGTGGAGTTTAAGCATGTATTACTATCACATATGAAGAGAAAATTCACAATTTTGATGAGATAAAAATGTTTTATATTAGTGTCTTTTATCAGTCTTTTTTCACCCCCTAAAATCGGCTGTCTTAAAGGTAGGGCGGGAGATGTTTTCCAGGAGTATTTTTTACTATATTGCTTATAAATCCCCTTTACACCCTGATTGCAGCCAATTAATGCTCCGACACAAAAATAAAATATTTTAGTCACTTGTGGATCAGACAGGTCTGAAAAAACACCATCCAATTATTTTAACCGGCCCGTCCCCCTCTAGTGCACAAATCGCACACTCTCAGAGGCTTGGAGCATTTGTACACAAAGGCAACGTAGTATGCTAGCTATATTAGCTAGAATACTACATCAAAATACGGTACAGACAGTAAGGGATATTATGGCAGAAATGGTCCCTATAATGAGTCAGAAAAGCAAACTTGTTCTGGAGAAGATACTACAAATAAAAATTCTGAAGGAGAGCGGAGCAAGACTGAAGCAACAGAAAGGGCTGCAAAGCGATGCCATAGCGGCTCTATTTCTACTTGATAGAAAACAGTATGTCTTTATGACTTTTGGAGAAAACAATCAATGCTGCTCGGCACTGGTGAACCCTCGGGAACAAGCATTGAACGTTTCTGTGCTCTGGAGGCGTGGCTTCAGCGGGAAATCTGGAGAAAGGGGTTTGGACTTTTGAACTGTGTATTTTCAAAATGTAGCTTGCTCAAATCATTTTTCCAGGATCTCCTACCCTACCTTTAAGCAAAGGTTTGCTTCTTTATACACACAGGAAACAGTTTCATCTTGCTTTTTCCAACAGACAAAAGGGAAGATAAGTCAATGTTAGATTGATTATAAATTTTCCAATAGAAAGTAGCTTTTTTTTCCTAAAACCTAGTAACTTCTTTACTACCCAACTATAACACTCATGTGCTATTATAAGTTGCTAACTTGGGATATTTAGTGATACAACAATTATCTTTATAAAGCCTTGTAGCCAGTTAGTCGTTAAACGGCCCAACAGTGCTCAACTGAAAACGCGTGATTCATAGACTGACTTAGAGCAGTAGGTGTTACATACAGTTAAATACCTACATACATTTAGAATTAGTGTTAGATCATCCAGAAATTGACACATTTTGTGTTCATGGTGAGCTGTTTTCTGTGCATTGTTGTTCATGATTGTCAAGGTAAATTGCATGCACTTTTCACAGTGTTGTGATGTGGCAGCTTGATTAAAGAAAACATCTGAGGGGAAGGGTCCAGCGTAATTTTCTGTGCATAATTTACTTGCTAGACAAATACTGTTTTAGGTTTACTTTCTAAACGATTTCAGCTTGACTTTCTGCAAATGACTAATACACCTGACAAGTCTGACACAGAGGCGGAGGGGTGGAAAAGGTCCTGCTATTGATTAAAACACGGAGTGCATAAACACTAAACAAATAATAGCCATGGGGAGTCTCCTACATCACACTTGTGCTTTGCTGTTTGTAAGTGTGGTGCAGAATGAGAGAAGGCCAAAAAAAGAGCAAAAGTGTGAGAAACAAAGCACAGGTGTGTATTTTCCTAGCTCTTCTGTGTCTGGAGATAATTACAGTGATCGGTCAAAGCGCACTTATCAGAGGTGACGCTTGATGAATATCCCGGAGACAGGGCCGCTCTTATCAAGAGTCAGCTTTAATTGAAAGGAGGGACATTTGGACTACGCCTCTGAGCTGGCAAGCGGTGGGCAGGCAGGCAATGCAAAGCCTTGCTCTTCTTCTCCACCATAAAACAAATCACCCTGCAGCAGATGCTGAGGTAATTATTTACGTGCACAGCTGTCATAAATATTAGCTCTTATAACCTGAGCTGTGGAACAAGGGATGAAAAGATGGAGGGCAAATTGAAAGTATAGAAGGTAGAAATGTCAGAAATAAGACCAAGTAAAGAGAAGTTAAGGAGACACAAAACAAAAAAGGAATGAAAGAAACAGAGAAAGGTAAGACCGAAACAAGGAACAAGTGATGTACTGGAGTTGGTGTTGCCATCCAGACAATTTAATTAGATGTCACCTTAGGACAGAGCGACTCAATGGATAGGTTCCAAGTCTCCTTGAAAGAGCAAAGCAGGAGTATTTGTTATATGTCAGGTACTATCACACGCTCAGCACCCATCCACAATCTGTTTCAGGAAACATGAGGCCAGTAAATTTACAGACAAAACAGCTGAACTGCATTTCCCCAGATTTACAGTCTCCTCTCTCATCCTCCCAGAAGGTGTCAGGTTATGGAGGGGCTAGACAGCACCAATATCAAGTTACTATACGTCACACTAACACAGGGGCCGGGGCTTAATATACAGCATTATAACGGAAACATGGACTATAATGAGAAAAATTAGCCGAGTCTTTGGTTCTCTGGGTTTGAGCCTACAGGCTCCACTGCATCTATAATGTTTTTAGAGGCTATAGTCATGTTATCACTATCCTTCTGTCATATTGTCGAGGTAACGGAAACCTTTAGGAGAAAATAAAAAAACACCTATTTGAATGTGTGTAAAAAAAATATACAAGCATGTATCTTTCCATAAAGATGGTGCTTTCTCACCTGTACCAGAGCGTCCTTCATGGCAGGCCAATTTGAAACCCTCCAAGCACACTCGAGCACTAGATAAGGGTTTGAATGACCTTTTGATTGGCCATATTCAGTCAATGGTTCCCACTGGTTCAGCTCTTTGGAACAGCTTGAAACGAAGACAAACAAGATTAGAAGTTTAGGAAACTTTGAAGAGTTTATGCTTTTGCATGTAATTTATCTTTTTTAAACAACTGTAACCATATATTATTCTTACTTTGCAAAATCACAGTCAATTATAGTTTATTTTTAATACGGACTAACAATAGATTTCTTGACAAAGAAAATTGAAGTCAGATTTGTAGACCTGAAAAGAAATGTACAACTGATGCAATAAATGGAAATAAAAGCTATCCACAAAATCCATATCAATACATATAAAGATACAAATATATTTGTGCTCCAGAAATTATACCGTATCCAGTGGTCCTCCCACAGCTGGTACTCAGGAAAAATGGCTGGGGAGATGTTGCTCCTCTCATGCTCTTTTCTTGCCTTCTCCATTGCTTTCTCATAGCTTTCCTGGGCCTGAACAAACATATTATGAAATTTCTAGAACACACTTATAGAGGCAACAAAACCTGCTACTAAATACAATATACATTCATAGCACTCCAAACTTTATCCTCCAAAATATCCATACAGTTGAATATGTAAGTTTCTTGAAATGTCTTTTTTTGCATTAGACAACATTAACTTTTGTCTGTAATTTGTAAACACTTGAAGCTTTTTCTAAACCTGTTCAAAGAAGCCATGCTGCTCGTAGGCGATTGCTGTTGCAGTCTCAGGAAACTTGCACCTCTTCTGCCATAAGC
This sequence comes from Atherinosoma microstoma, assembly GCA_037177055.1. Lineage (NCBI taxonomy): Eukaryota > Metazoa > Chordata > Actinopteri > Atheriniformes > Atherinidae > Atherinosoma > Atherinosoma microstoma. Next base: position 16,479,515 of record JBBBVU010000023.1, on the reverse strand, counting down.
CTGCCCACATGTCCTCCTCTTGGAGCAGAGAATAGAGCTCTGCTAAGGAATCCAAAATCTCCTACACAGATTAAGGACAAATGAGGATGGTAACAGAGCAAACTGGAAAATATATCAACCGTAAATATAATAAGACAGAGTTCAAACAAAGCAAGAGGCAAAATACATGAGGCTGCAGCACACAACAAATCTAGCTCTTTGCATGACAAAGTGGAAGAAAGTGGTAAATAAACTCTATTTATTCTTTTTTGGCTACTTCAATAAGCAAACACATTACCTGCTGAGGAGGAGTAATGCTCTCCTGTTCGTAAAACTCAGTGCTCTGCTTGGGTTTACTGTGCAGGCTCAGACCCTTTTCAAAGGCCTGCTGCTCCAGCATGAGAGTGGAACGCAGCCAGAGGTTGTGCGTCTTGCCCAAGTACTTGAGAACACAGGGGCGGATGGGAATAGGAGGCACACACTGGGACATGGCTTCCACAAAGCAGTTCAGGGCACTGGGCTGGCAGTCCCTTTGGGCTTGGTGACTGCCACTGCACAGGAAAGGGCTCATTTCACCAGACAAGGCCTGAAGAGGAGAGAGAGAGATCATCAACCACCTAATTTTACTTTAGCAGCAGTACAATGATATGGCATATTGATAAAGGCATTTTGTTGCATGTACGGGATGCAATCTGATTCCATTTTCCAGTAAGAGAGCTGTGAAACAGGAAAAGAGAGTAAGAAGATGACCAAGAAGGCTGGATGGGGACAAATGACAAATTGTGTGCAGCGTTCCTACAACTTTTTGCACTTGTAGTTGCTTAAGGCTAAGCAAAATCTGTGAAAAACTCATTATATGACAGCTGAAACTTCACATGGATACTCAATCAGATCCTCTTATAACAGCTGCGTGTGAACTGAACAGATTTTGAGCATGATCAAGCAGTTAATGCTCTGAAAATCATGATTGACACCCATTGATGTATTATAATGAATATAATTTACACTGCCTGCTGATAGCAGTGAGTAATTTATGCTTTGATGGTAACTTTAATTAGACTGGCAGTGGAGATCCTCAATATGTCATCAAATTCCTTCCTATGAGTTTCTATCATTCCCTTGTAACAGTTGACCCAGAAATATCAAGCCCGAGATGAAGTAATAATTCTATTTTCTCCATAAATTGAAGTAACGAGGTAAGACAGGCATCAGAAAATAAAACATGCAACCTATTCTTGACCTCAGGCTTGTCATAGGAGGAAAACATTCTGAATCTTACTGGTGGCTGCATCTGTGAGATGTTCAAGAGTTCAATCACTTTAAATCAATAACACTGAACAAGCCTCAAAATGCCCTAAATGCATCTCGTTCATTAAACTCATTACAGCTTTCCGGCTCTCAGCTTTTTTCTTTTTGTTGTATTTAGCAAAAATAATGGCCTCATTAAGCCGAATTGCTGAAATGAGATGGCCTGATATAAAACCTGCTCGTTAAAGTCGCTGATAAGATGCATAAAGGATAGCGGACGAGTTGGGGTGTATTGATGACAAAAAATGCAAGATGCAAGTCAAAAATACTTAGAACGGGGAGTGGAAAAACGTGTCTGCCATTTTAATTAACAAATAAGGGTTACAACTTTGGCTTTGACAAAACAAAAGTTTTTGCAAAGGTAAAATAGAAGGGAACAAACAAACATACTAAAAACATCATACATTTCTATACAAAGTGGCACAGACATACTGACATTTCAAAGTCCTGAGGCAAGCCACAAAGCAACATGCATTACTTGCATCCTGAAGTCTAAATCAAACCTCAACTATGAGTACTTCTCTGTTCTCTGAAAAGACATGTACCACTAAATTATACTCACATGCTGCTGTCTGTCAGAGAGGATCTTCCAGAGGCGAGGGAAAAGCTGCACCCAGCTCCTTTCAGCCAGCGGTGTAGAGATGTGACAGAGCTGGACCAAGGCATTCAGAAGAGCCCCTGTCTAACAGAGTAGAAAACAATTCAAATGTACTACTTAAAAGGTGTAGCGTGTAACCAAATTTGTTTGTATTTGTATATATTTATTTTAAAAAGGGACAGTGCATGTTAATATACATGAATCATGTAAACACACAGGATTATAGCAAAGTTAGTTACTGTCCTTTGTCCCTTACCAGATCCAATATTGACTAAATCATAGGTCAATAACAGAAAAATGTAATGTATCATCAAAAATTTTGCTTTGTTTAATAGGTGCTAGGGCACTGTTTGGAATAAGTAATACCTTAAAAGGCACCAAAGTTGTTACCTGTAGTGCAGTCATTACTGCACCTGAGGACACAAGATCCACTTACAGATGAAAAACCTACTGGATGGTTGACTGCTCTCCCATAAGACCAGCATAAATGTCTAAAATGAGTCTTGATTTTATGGCTAGAATAGTAATAAAACAATATCCTGTTTTTTAAAAAGATCAACAAAACTAATTCAAGTTTTTGTACAGTGAGCAGTAGCTTTGGGATAATCAGGGTTATTTCTTTCAAGTTTTCTTTCAGTTTCACTCACTTCAAGGATAAAGAACATTGTACGAACTGGTTGCAGAAGCATACCTTGACTTCCCGTAATGAATCAAGAAACTTGTCATGACGGTTGGTAAGCATGTGCAGCTGGTTGCCCGTGTCTCTCTCAGCCTGTTCTTTAGTCTTGGGGATGGCTGTCTGGTCACCTGGTGCCAATTCTATGTCAATTTCCACATCCTACCAGAGAATGAATGGTTAAAAAAATGTCTAATGTTAAAGCTGTGACATTTAGTTTTACTTGTTGGACAAAATACTGCCTTGAAAGAGTATTTTATGACATCAATAACAGGCAACTTCTTGAAAACATATAGATTTGTATGAACAAAAGAAAAGATCAGTCCAGAGACAAAGCTGTAATCATTCCTGAGATTCACAGTATGAAACATACTTTTGGTGGGATAATGGAAAAGAAACACATTATGAAAATTGTGTGCATTTATCCACATGTCCCACCTCCTCTTTGGTCTCGCTGTTTTCCCTCTCGCGGGGCTCCTGCTTGACATGCGTTGCCATGGCAAAGGCGGCACGGTCGTGGCTGTCAGCCAGGTTGATGACGTTGGTGATAGAAGGCAGCATGGATCCCTGGCAGCTGGTGCCAATAATGGTGTTTCGTTCGCACACTGCCAGCAACAACTATCAAGCACGCAAACAGGTGCAACAAAACACAAGTAAGTGACAAGTAACAAGGAGGAAAAAGACATAACTTGTTCTGCATCAACAGCATATTATATCTAATGCCAGATAAAAGTCTAATAAAACAGAAAAATTCAGAGATTGTTTACCTCAATGCACTGTTTAATCCAGAAGTGGCTACCCATCGCCTCCCAGTTTTGGGAACAGCAGATGTAAAGTAGCCTCTCGTAGACACGCCGTTTCATGGAGGCATCAAACACCTCAAAAAACTTGGCCCTGATTAAGGGCTGAGTGCAACGAAGCCCTGATAGGAAGGCTGGCTCCAGCTTGGATGTGATGTCACTTCCTGAAAGGCTCTCATCTCTGAATGTGTGATGGACAAAACAATTGTTAGATGCGAACTGCTGCCTAAAGACAAATAACAGGATAACAAAAGCCACCCTGACTACATATTTTACAACTAAGCTGTAACACAAAGTAACAGAACTGAAGGACATTTAATCACTACTAGGTGCCACTTAGACACACTTCAGTAATTTAACAAGGCTTAAGATATACACTTTGCTTTTTTTAAATAAATTCTCATATCCAGGGTTCAAATTTGAAGTGTTTAGTCTATTTGCCCATTAAAATGTATACTCAAATATTCTTAAAAATAACTATTTCAATCATTTTTTTACTGGCAAATTTGGAAGAACAATAAAGAATCCATTCTAAATTGAAAATAAAAATGCACCAACTATATACATTATTTTACTTCAATTCAAGTTTTCTTTTTTTTTTATCCTTAAAATGTTAACAAAAACAAGTTTGCTAAAGTGGTTTGTTGGGGCCATGCTGTTATTTCAAATTATTTACCAGCCAGGCAACCAGTGACTAATTTATGTTTCCACCAATAATCCCAATTTTGCTACTAGGCCCTTATTCTCTTTTTACAAATGAAAAATCCTAGTAAATATGGGCTTTATATCAAATACATTTTCAGTGGAAAGAACAAAGGCAACTGCTGTATCTTTCCACAAGCTAGATATTTAGCAAAAGTTTGGATAATTTGACAACTACATTGACCATAAAAAATATCCAAAGAACAGTGATAAATACAGACAGCTCAGTTCAAACTGGTGCATCTGAGTAACTGTGAAGTTTCCAAATCTATTACAGATAGAAAAGAGTCTTTTTACAGCATAATTTAAATGTCAGAATGTGTAATGCCTTCAAGTAATAACACTTTAGTTGTTTTAATTAAATATTAGGCAAATTTCTGCATCTTTGACAGAGACTGCCCTAATTGTAACAAACAACCAAACAGGAGATCTCTGCATCCTCCTGTTGCACAGAAAGAGTTTTATTGAAACAATTCACAAAACAGTAGAATAAGGATGGGATGACAGGGATAACAAAGGCAAGGCTACTGCAGCTGCATGTTGTCTGTGGTTGGGCCATTTTTCTGATGGCATTATGTCTTGGAAAAGCTGTTTCATCTTCCATTATGATTACTTTCTGTCCAGCATGGCTTTACTGTGTGAATCTTTTGACATGACTAGCAGATGGGGTGGGGGGTACAGGGTACTTTGGGCTGATTAAAAGTGTATGACTGCGAGATGAAAAGACAATGAGAGTCATGTTTGATGGATAATAGGCAAAGACAGTCTCTACCCCCTCTGACCCCCACCTACAGGATGTTCTGTCATGAGTTGGCTAAGTCCTGATTCTTCTGTAACCCCATAAAAGACCCGGGCACATCCATCTCTAACAGCAGCTGCACTGCCTGACCAATCCTTCAAACACAATTCTTCACTCTTCATCTTCAGTTTCCATAGCTACCTTTCCCAACATCCCATGTTTTTCCCTGCCTCAACCTTCCGACCTTCATCACTCGTGTTAAAATGGATGCAAGGGCACCCTGCCATCAGTGCCGTGGCCATTTGGCCATGTGATGAATGGTGGTAATTACCTGTAGACATAATTAACGAGGTCCAGGAACTGGGCATTTAACTCAAGTTCATCAGGAAAACGTTTCTCTATGTAGTTCATCATCTTCACCAGCAAGATGGACTTCTCACGCAAGTTTGGCATCTGACAGGAAACAATGTTGATAAGAGTAGAACCATGCAAAACAAAGTGTTATGATGATTAACACAATATTTCAGTCAGCATTTTCTTGTAGCTGCTCCAGTTTGTTCTTTACTGCTTGCTCTTCTACAAAAATATCTTACTCAACTCTGTATTTATTATTAAAAAAATAAAATTTCTATCTGCAACTTCATGAACTTTTTTTCTACCTTATGGAGCAGTAACTCAGTTGAGTCCAATGAATCATCTCACTGAAAAAAAACCTTTCTGCTCACCTGGTTTGCTGCCATTGGAGAGTTATTCTTCACCCACTCTTCCACAATCTTGACAATGGCACGGAGGATTTTGGGGTCAGGTGACTTTTCAATCAGAGATGCAAGGATGACCTGGATAAAGGTCTTCCTCATCTCTGAGCTCATAACAGACAATCGAGTCTTCACCAAGTCAAGACTCAGCATTAACAGCTCACTGGTCACTGTGAGAGCAGACAGGATTAACAGTGGCTGAGACAAAGGATAAATTATTGACTCAACAGTTCCCATTGGACTATTTGGACTGGTGTCTGAGGATAAATTGTTTGCTTTTATTTTTTTAGATAGACTGCCATCTAAGTTATGGTATGGGTTGGGACAATATATACCAAGTTTTCTTTTTTTTCCATCCAAGATCAATACAGTTTCATCCCGTTTACCTTCTATAAATAGTCAGACTGTCTCTTACCACATTATATACAGATATCAACATTAGCAATGTGTGTTGTGGATGACTTGTTTAGTAGAAGCAGCGCAACTGCTTCAGTACAACCAGTGGATCTACTTGAGTTTAAGCTTATTGATTACTGAAACCTGAGGAATCTTTAGAGGCAAAAGCCTTCCTGGTCTGATAGCCTTTGGTCTTAGTGACAGTAAATGCTCATGGTGGAGGGTTAAAGTCTGTGTTTCCTGATACAGTCATTAGGGAGCCATTAAAACCATGGATAGTATCTAATAGCTATTACCTCCCCTGCAAGTAACAACAGGAATTATGTCTGTAATGCTGGGCTTCTATAAACCTGAAGTCAAGCTTAGGGAGGAAACTGAACAGGAAATCAAGATACATTTTATTATAATTATAGCATAAGCTCAGCTGCCTCTTTGCACTCACTGCAAAACATACAAAGCAAAGTTCTACGTCCAATGACTGCCGCCTTTTCAGACCCATAGATAAAAAGAAAAGGGAGGTACTTTCTAGAGAGAGAACAGGACAATGCAGACTGGAAACCAAAGATGAGAAACATTCCCTGTGAAACCAAATTATCTGTAGAGCAGATCACCTCTCAGAATAACAGCTATTGACAACACACCTGGGCCCGCTGATATGGAACTTTTGATACAGTCTCTGTATAAAGCCAGGTACAACTGAGATATAGAGCCAGGTACAACTACGGGATATCTGAGCTCTGAGTGAGGTCACCAAGAGAAAGTTGTTTGTTGTGTCTGACCATGAACACAGTAAAGCCTTTGTGGAATAAGGGGTGGGTACAGACACTAATCTTACTGATAATGTCAGCAGGCCGTAACTGAAGCCAGCAGAACAAGTTCAACTAAAATAGAAGTTGATGTCTTGCGTAAAGTCTGGTGAATTTCTAAGCTTTAAAAAATTTGGGAATTTGAGATCTAATCAAGATCTCTAACAAAATGAGGTATAATACCACAAAAAAGAAAACATGTGGTCTACTCGACACCTACTATTTAGTCTGGGAACATCTATACTAAAGCACTGTGAATAAGCTACTATTTTCCATTAACTGTCCACTACAATGTTTGTTTATAATAGAAAACGTGTAGCGAGTATTGTTCTGTTCAGTAGAATTAATTTCATGTTCATTTAAAGTCACTAACAAAATCATCTTCTAGGTATTGGGAAATAATAATCTTAAGACAAAGGGTAATTTCCTCACATCTATACACTTAATTCATGTTTTAATTCATACCAGTGCTGGTTTCAGTGACCCCTGGGTTAGCCTGCTGGGGACCCAGATGCTCCCGCATCATCTTTTGTAGTGAACGCATGAACACAGAAATGAGGCGGTCAATGTAGCTGGCGTTGTAGCTGCAGGCTGACTTGAGGATCATCAATGTTCCTGTAAGAGAATTGAAGGGCAAGAGACGAGGATGAAGGGAGGAAAAAAACTGAAAATATAGTAATCTAAAAAAAATTCTACAAGTCCCTCTCCTAAAGACTCTGATTCCTTATCAACTCATCTGTTTTGCTGAAAATTGTATCTTGAAATTTGTAAGATGCAGCAACCAGTTGCACTTAGGCATGTATTGCAAATGAGAGTAGGCAGAGAGAAAACATACTAGGTAAAAGAACAACAAAAAAACAAAAACAAAATAGACACATCATCTCATACTAACAGAGGCTCCATGATAACTGAATCCGACATCAGTCTTCTTAATAAGTCTTCTGCATGAATGAGAGCCGTCCACTAGAGGAAGGCACTGTTTGAGGCAATCAGTGATTGAGAGGTATCGTTATTTTATACTGTTTGGTTGTTACATCATGAAAGTGGCATTCAGACCACACTGATGTGGTTCAGCCATACAGGAACAGTGGAGTTGTAGCGACCAGAGGAGGGCTATCAGCCCCGTCTTCTTAAGAAAAGAAACAGATTTACCATACATGCCTGCTTGTACTCAGTGTATCTTAAATATATGTTTGGAAGAATGGTTTATATTTAGTTCAGTGGTAAAAAATAAGCTGTTTAGGGAATGTTTTGTATTTTTTAACCGGGACACTGCGTGTCTCCAAGTAAATCTACTTCTGTCATTTACGGTCAGAAAGGGAACATGCCCCATTTTCTGCTTCAACAACCAGAAGAAAATACACCAATTCTTTCAAGCTTGTGCAAACGTTTTCTATAACTAGAAAATATAGTCCCACTCAGCAAGTAGTCAGGATGGGTTGGCACTGGTCCCTACAAACAATCTATGTAAAAGACACAGAGTGGTTGACTGGAGGTGGTGCTCTGCAGATTCAAAACAGAAATCCTCCGCCATAGGTTTGCAAGCTGATATTGCTAGTTATACGTTAAGCAAAACATGAAATTAAAATGACAAAAAATTATAATAAAAGACCATATGTAAATTTTAACTAGAGATAGTACTTTTATTGGTACCTACTAGGGGTGGGTTTAAAAAAATCGATTAATCGATTTAAATCGATTCAAGTTAAATTAATTCAATATCGATTCAAAAAACTAAGGATCGATTTTTTTATTTTAAATAAAAACAAAAAAAATGTTTTGTTTTGTTTTTTTTGCAGGTATGTCCATATTTTCTGATGACGTTACCCAATTTAGAGCAGTTTTATTATCATGCTCCGTGTTTTATAAAAAAAGTTACCTGAGATTAAAGAAAAATAAGTGTTGTTAAACAATTAGCTGTAAATGAATCAAAATCGAATCGAAAAAAATCTAAATCGAATCGAAATAGACTATTGTGAATCGAATCGAATTGATTCAGGGAAATAGTGACGATACCCAGCCCTAGTACCTACCGAATTCCGCCGGTACTACCGAGTACCGATTCAGGTAAAATCAAACGGTACCATGTTTCGGTACCAACCTATGTCGTAATTTTTTTTTTTAAACGGTGAAGGAAAAATCCGAAGGCCGTCTGTCATTTTGACAGATTGTAATTCACACCCCTGACCACTGGGTGGCGAGAGAGCACATTAATCAGCTGTTGTCTTGTGACTACTACTTTCTCAGACCGGTGGAACTGAAACACTGGAGCAGAAGCAGCGCACGCTGCGGGAGTTCCTCCCGCTAAAGTGAGTGCTTGCAAGGTTCAGCCTCTAGAACTCCAAAACACCAGCGAAAAGTCGTCTGTCCAAAGAAAAGTCCATCCAGTAACACGGTGAGCTCCCAGTCACCTTTGTGCTTTTCTGCTAAAAACAGAGCTGCAAGTAGCATCAAAGTTCACACACGTTGGCCTATAGATGTCTTACTCGGTCTGATTTTCTAGAGCTAAATCCAACTCGCCTCACTCAAACATATTCTTTTAATCTGAATTTATTGAAACTATTTTCAGTACGCAGAGCTGCGTTTTAATTTGTGAATCATTAAGACAAAACACTGCTCAGTTGTAGTTAACCGCTTACATGTTAGTGGAACAGTGAATCAGGTTGACGTTGTTAGAATAGAAACAGTTGCTTAAATATATTGGTTATAAATTTGCCTACATGTTGAAAATGAGAAATAAATCTGTTATTCCCATATAAACAAACACAAAAGTACCAAAAATTGGTACCGTGAGGTACCGGTATCGTTTCCCAAGTACCGGGAAACGGTTCCGTATCGGTTTAAATGTGAACAGTAACCATCCCTAATTTTAACAGCGCAAAAAGGTTGATTTTTAGTAAATAGGGCTTTAACCCTTTTGTGGTAAGTTAACAGAAATTCAGTAATGTATGATGGCAGAGGATTTCTTTAGACTTCTACTCTTTTGAGAGCTACAGAGGCACAAAGAAGAATGAGTAATGTAATACTCTGCTGCTCCTTTCTGAAAGAGAAATAAATGTTGAAATGTCAACCCCCCCGGCCAGACAGATGCATCATATCAGCGCTACCTCATTGCAAAAGAAAGATGCAAAAACGTTTGTTTAATTTTGGATAAAAATATATATTGAAACCACTACAGTAAATCTCCAATGAATCTGATTTTTTTTTTTTTTTTAATCTAAGAGCCATCTCCTTTTAGTGTAAGGTTTTTCTGTAAATACTTAGTGACATCTGTGTGAATAACAGTAATGTCTGTAAAGAGAGGGTGGCCGAAAGCAGCAATCCTTCCCAAGACAATCTTTCCCAAACCTCTAGCCTGTGGCTTCAGTTTAAACAGAGCAGATGTTAGCCTCAGCAGCAGGGCCTGTCGGCTTACATTTTAACGACCCACTCTCTGGTTTAATTGCTGAAAGTGGCTGAGAGGCCGCTTGGTTTTGTAGGGAGAAGAGTGAAAGTGCAGCTTTTCTTTTTTTTGGGGGGGGGGATAATTGTTCCTGTAATCACAGGGTTTATAAGCAGCAAATAGGAGAAACAGAAAACAAGCAGGTTGAAAAGGATAAATGGGGAACTGAAGCTGCGGAGCTGGTCTTACCGAAAAGTTGTGTGGGGTTAGTGTTGCTTGTGGCTTTTTCATAGTTGGTAAGTCCCTCATAGATGACTTTGCCCACTGCAGCATACAAACACTCCAGTTCTTCATATTTAGACGCCACATTTGACGTGCCTGAGGAAACATTACATTATTTGCTTCAGACGAAGAAAAGATTGACCCTAAACAAAAAGCTTACATTTAAATAATGGATAGAAAAATGTAAACATAACTATGTAATAATCAACATGAAAATCGTCTAATTGTCTTAGCAAAGCCTTAATGAACACAGCAGGAAGTGGACTTTAAAACACAATGCTTTCCTGCATCTTTGAGTATCTTTTCTGTGCTTTATTTGTTTATTTGCAGCTTACTTGGCTCAGTGGGGAAGATGCTCATAAGACGAGAAAGGAGGGAGTGGACAGCCCGCAGGACTTTCGTATTGCCACAGGTCATGCATGCAGCGATGCCCCGCTGGAGAGGCTTGAAGTGGGCCAGGATGGCTGGGGACTGCAGGACTGTCAACAGGAAACAGAGAATCTCCAGTCCCGTACAGATGTTGGAGATGTTGGCTTGAGCTGGCTGTTCCTGAAAATTCAAAAGAAGAGCGTTGAGAAACCAAAAGGTGAGTTGGGTAAAGAAATCTTGTTAAATATTATCCTGTTTTGTTTGTTTTTTAAGCAGGTTAGTTTTGTTTTGTTTTGGTCAATACTATGGATTGAAAACAGTTTTAATTGAGATAACTTGGAAATATGTTCCCCATACAGTGGCATTTTAACACAAAAAAAGCATTGTGATGAGAACTAAATCAAAGATCAATGGCCCTAATTTTGTCTAAATTGCAATCAAGGTTTACAATGGCAGGGCCGAGAGGATCATCTTGGCCAGGTCTGTGGTACTAATCTCATCTAATGAACAAACTGAATCTTGTAATAAGGCTCCTGGTAGATATTAGGGTCATATTGATTTGGCACTGAATAGGAACTGGACTCTGGAGCCATGCAGATAGAAAACATACATGCGTGGGAATGAGTGGGTTGTTGTGTGCATGTTAAGCATTCTTCCTTCCTTTCACTCCTCATCTGACCTCTTATGCCACTCACCCCAACTCTTAATCACTGTCATGCCAGTACAATGAGATGATAAAAAGTAATCCGATTTAGCCCATTGTTCATTAGTCTGAGTAAGACGGCTGAGCAGGTAGAGCATGCTCCCAAGGGAGAAGGGCTTGTGTGCATCTACATAAACCCCACAGAAAGGCTTGTTTGTCAGACCATCCCCAAAGAGATCTGGATGGGCTGATTGGATGTGTGTCTGTGTGTGTTAGAACAGAGAAAAAGGCGTGGCTGATGAAGTGATCCCCAAAAGAGAACAAGGGAAGAGCGTGACAATTGCTAGCATGATGATAACCTTGTTTGAATAGCGATGCCAAATCAGGCCAAAGAGATGAGCAGAATAAAAGAGAATTGGATGAAAATAGAGGGAGAAAACCAGCGATAAGAGTTTGGATAGAAAAGAGGAGATGAGAGGAGGAAGTGGTTTGAGACCGAGGGGAAAGGCGCAGAGATATGCAGAGAGGCACTGTGGAGCGACACAGAAAGCAAGGATGAGGAAGTTAAGTTGAAGAAGGGTTTGGGGGATTGAATGAGAAGGCACAGGCCAACCCGGATAGACTCCGTTATCTCACCACTGTCATTATTTTGTCATTATTGCTGTTGGCGCCTCACTTCGTGTATTACTGATAACAGACAAAGGGCTCTGAGGTGTTGGAGCAAACACTAAGACAGAGCTTAAGCGGTAACTTTTCTGGGAAGGCAATAGTTGTCCTTTACTGCTGATTATTGCTTGGTGCTGTAACAACAACAACAGTAAGCATGAATATTTTGAATTCAATTCAAACTTGTTTGCCTAAAAATTTGTTGGTAACTTCTACAAGCAACTACTAATCATTTGTCACTTTCTCACATAAAGAAACTGTTTTGGGTTGTTTGTTTTTTTACTTTTGACAACACAAACAAGTACTTATCCATGGGAAATGAAGTGCAGAAAGAGGAGTAATGTCAATCTCTGACCAGCCCTGGCATGAATATGGCTTTGGGCTTTATGGCAGTCTGATAAAATGTACAATAACAATCATTCTAAAGGCACATGCCATCTTACCACTGTCATTAACAGCTTGTCAAACCACTGTAGCTTGAGCTCAGCACGAGGCCACATGTCAGGCCTGAGGGCAGTCTTCATCAGGCTAACGCAGCGTCGGGACAGCAACTCGCCCGGAGACCCAGGCACACTAGTGCTGTCATTCACCTAGACAGGAGACAAGGAAGAAGACTGATATTACTATCATCATGGTTTTTCATCTTAAATAACACAATGGTGTCCCGAAGAAGTAACAGATCACACAAGCCAAGAAGAGGTATTGACTATTACCATATATTTTAATGTCATTAATGCAGCTAGACTTGAAAAGTGGCACAGCCTGGAAGCAGATCCAATAAAAAACCTCTGTACAATCTCTCACAGTGACAATCATCCATGTTGTAGGCACATCCTTGACCAAGACACCGAGTCCCTATCATCTCTAGGTGTGGTGTCCTTTGGCTGATGTTAATCCCCTGGGCCACAGAAAACATTTTTTTCCTACAGGGATTAATTTTGTATCACAATACACTGTTATCAAGCAGAATACAAAGAGAAGATTATGTTTCTATAGAGTGCACTGTGAGCAGTGAGTGGTCCCCAGTGGTAATACAGAAAGTTATATTCAGAGATGGTTGGATGAACAGTAAGAATGAAGCGAGGCGCAAAAAAAGAAAGTAGGAAATTTCAAGGTGAGTGAAATCTTAGCAGTCTATTTCAGGCTTGTAACCAAGGTCATGGCTGCCACTAGAGCAAGGGACAGCTGTGTGAGGAGACACAAAGGACTATGTTTGTGTGTATGTACTTATCCATCTATCTTAAGCCGTTTTCATTTATGAACACAGAAAATGTTCCGGAGAGTACAAGGACAATTAGGTTCAAGCATTTTCTGCAGCTCATACAAGCACTTATTTTCTGCTGGGGATGCATTCTAGCAGTTGGAAATGTAGGGAAGGGGTGAAGGACATCACACGTCTCGAGCACACAAAAAGCAGGACATCGTGCAGAAAGTGTGCAGTGGAAATTGCTGTGTTATCTTATAAGCACAACTAGAATACTGGTTGATGCGCCTCAATGACATTTTTGTGTTGACATAAAGACCACATATATAAATGTATCCTCAATGGCGAGAAAAGAGTGGAAAGCCATGTTAAGGTCTGCAGAAAAGAGTATGCAGCAACTTTTATTAGAATGCATGCTCGCTCAACCACAAACCCTCAGTAAATGCTCCCCAACATTTTCTGCTATATGCGCTAAATTTCTCACCCCAAATATTTTAGTAAGGAACTGGGTGAAAAATATCATGATGTCTGCAACAAATATTCCAGACATTTATGTTCTTATAGGCATTCCTCCTGAGGAAGCTAGAACACTTTGGGACAGCATGTGTGAAAAGGCTCTAACAAAGACCAGTTAAAGTTTTAGACCAATGTGAGATGAAGACATTTGGGGGAAAAAAAGGGACTATTTTGGCTTTCTCCACCTTTTTTAAAAGCCTGTTAGAAAATTAAGACTTAGTTTTAGGGTGGAAGTAAAATATAGGTTTTATTCCAACTTTAGCAATTACTTGCATTTTTCACAAAGAGCATGAGAGGCTAAATAATGCATCATGTCAATATACGTCCTCACAAAGATATTGATGCAAAAATTTTGGTATGTGCATGAGTGTTTGGCAGATGTGGTGGAGATCTCACCTGGCAAGCAATCCTAATGAGGAAGTTGACAACCGTATCAGTATGTTGTTTCTCAACAGGCTTGGTGAGCATCGTCTCTGTTCCAGGCATGGACTGGCTGCGTCCAAAAACCTAAAAACATAAACATAATTAAAGATAATTACTGGAAGCTGCAACAAAACAAATAGATTCCATTACAAAAAGCAAGCACCGCACAGATTACATTTTTAGGGAATATCAAAGAACATGTACAAAGTCAGGTCTACTGTTTACACTGCTTAAAGAAATAAGCAGGCTGGAAATATGATTTTCTGATAAGAGTCCAGGCAACTTTCTGGGCAATTGACTTCTTTAATTAACTCAAACAAAAACATGTTCTGCTATTGTACTTTTCTCCTGACATCAGCCAAAAAAGCTGGAAATGACATCATCATAAAATAAGTCATTTTTAACATGAAATTATAAATACAGTTCAATTAAAAAGTGCACAATATTTTAAGATGCTATGCAGAAGTTTTATGCAATAAAATAACAGCTGATCATTGCCTCTAAAGCCATTCTGCAGGCATTTAGAGAGGACAGTAACACAGGGACACCCAGCAAGACGTTTGAGGGGAAGAGGATGCGAATGTCTGGGCAAGAGAGTATGCCAGTCACAGCTATATTCATTTGGCATCTGTTCAATTGCTGATTGAGCTCACAGCAGAAGCAGTGCTTGTTGCGGTACGGAATCTCTTGACATCCTGTCCAGCACCAGCAGACTCAAGCGACAATCCTCTTTTCACAGCTCCCCCACTGGTTCCTTCACCAGCCACAACTTCTGCCTCAGACTCAGGCTGCCACAGAAAAAGAGAAGGATGCAAGGTGAGGAAGAAGAAACATGCCCAAGAAATAAATTATTACAGTTTAAAGAGTAAAGCGCGTTAAACATATCTGAATAAATGCATAGTTGTGTGCAAACTTAATGGTAATGTACATGTAAGTGTAAAGTACACATGTCAGAATAAATACATAAAAGTATGACCATGGAAATATTTGTCCCAAAAAGTAGTGAACAATGCTAATTTGATAAAAGGGAATTTTGAAAATCAATAGGGAACCTGCAGGTTTGGGTCGTCTACATATTAGAATTGCTGACATTAGTATAAGTCAATAAAAACTAAACATTCACCTGTTGGTCTTTTATCCTTTGTAACTCCCATTTAATGACAACCTCAGCCAGGTCCACCGCCAGCTTCCTTTGCTCAATGGTTACGCTGGGCGTGAAGCCCAGACGCTGCATTGCACTTATCATGTGCTGCACCAGGTGGTGGCGAACAGGGTAGTACACCTAAGGAGAAAAAAAAACATACAATAGTAGCTCATATATTTGGTTTTCTAAGGATAAGCTGTAAGGTAGAACTTAAGTGTGTTTTCTTTTCCTAAATCACCAATAACAAATGGTAAATGCCTAATGGTAAATGCCTAAAGCAGAGTTTAAATTAAAGGGGGGGTAACATGCAAAAATAATTTTTTTAGCCTTTTATCATGTTATCATGTCATTCCCTCCCCAAAAACGTAGCGCGATTTTCCAAGGCGGCGGACGTCGGAGTTGGAAAATCTGAACTTTTGCCGCCCGACGCGGGGCCTCAACCAATCAGAGCGACTCAGCGTCATGACGTATAGACGCATTTTCTGCAAAGGAAAACATCCGGGTCCTGCAGACGCATGTCTCTGACATCAAGAACGTTTTTGATGCTGGATGTCAAGCGTCTGATAGCGCCAAGAGCTTTTTTAACGCCGACATCGCGTTTGGTCTGAATGCACCATTACTCCCCCCCTTTCCCCCCTCCCACTCTCAGTAGCAGCAACGTGCAGAAGGGGGCGTGTTGGAAAGGGTCGGAGAATCTTAAAGACACCGAAACGAATTTTCAAGGCTTCATATAAAGATTAGTTGCAAACTAAATTAAATTAACTAAACACTGAGTTTTTTTTTCTATATACAGCATTTTCAAAACAACTGAAGGCAACACAGTTATTTGATAGTTCTATAAAAGGTTATTTGTGCCTGAAAATGACCTTTAAAAAGTGTAAGTGAGAGTGGATAGCCATTAAGGACAGAAAGATAAGGGTAGCAAGTGTAGAAGTTACATTTTAATTGAAAATGTCACTGTGGCCCGTAGATATTTTTGAATTCTTTATTTTCTATATAATTCTATTTTTTTCCATGATATAGCTAACCTTGAGTTTACACTAATGTGATTAAATCTACAAATGAAAGAGTGACACAGACAGCTTTAATAAACAAGGATCTTGAATTTGACAAAATATGCTCGCTTTGTGGGGGAAACCAAAGGGGAAAAATCAACTTATCAAGAGTGGCACATTGGACAGGTTACCAGTCCATCACAGGGTCAATGCAGAATCAAACAAGACAAAATACCCAAAGATGCGTCAAAGGGACCAGCTTTATGATACGTTTTACATTTTGATTTCACCTTGGGTTTGAAATTTATGTTAATTACTCATGTATTGAAGTTGTTAAAACGGGATCAATCTTAGATTAAGCTAAAAATTCCACCCACAAAATTTAAACTAGCCTCTATTGCCTTAGCAATTATCTGATCATGACAGGTGCTGCTCCTGATCTGTGCATCTCCTATACTGTAACTACTACTGAGAAAGGACTAAAAATCTAACAATTCCAGTTGGCTTCATAATGCTGAGATATGATTAACAGCATCGACATGCTGACAACTGCTACATATAAAAGTTTAATGCAAAAGTTACTTCATTCACAGCAAGAGGCACTTTTTCCCCCTCACATAGCTCTATCTCTGCTCGAGATGAGACATCAAATGAGTTGCTCAATCATGCTTAGACTTCCAGAAAGAAGTGGCAAACTAATACATCATATTCTCACAAGGTCTCAAGGACATGATGGCGAACACTTGGCCCCGAGCATTCACATACTCAAGTGTCCCACTCAAGAGTCACTTAGCTTCTGAAAACTGAACTGAGACTATAAAGCACATACAGAAAAGGAGTCAGAGATGAGTTGTCTATCTGAGGGGTTTTGTTAGTGTCAAAGAATATTAAAGCTTCTCACTCTGAGGGTAATTATAGTCAATAGAGCAGGACTTTGCAGCCCCTTAATGACAGCGTGGCTAAGCCCTGTCCATCACGTGTGCACACAGACAAACACACACACACACAAAATCTCTATTACTTTATCAAAGACACACACACAAAGTCTCATCTGTCTGTCATTATCTCCTCCCCAGTGTAATTATGCTGATGTGATTACATTAGATTAGTCATCTGGCCCAGTGAGAGCAGCCTGTCAGAGAGATAGAGAGGGTAACTGAGGGAAATGTCAGTCTTCTGTCGCTCTTCGATTGGAAGGCAGTGAACATCAGTCGAAAAAGTGAAAGGCTGAAAATGTCTTTCAAGTTTAAAAAGAAGGGTGAACATAAAGGCAAATGATCATTTCCTGCCGGCTTGTCCACAGATGAGATGCTCTTTGACTCTGCTGATGACAAAGTTGAAGGGTCTGTCTGAGACTACAACTGCTTCAGCGTAAATACAAGCAGCAGGTAGCAAATGTTGGCTCCAAAAACCAAAAAGACTCCAGTCTTTTAATGTGAGACAAAGGAACACAGTGCCTATGTTGTGATGCTGTGGCTGCAGCCAACTTTTCCCATTGGGACTTGTAAAGCGGTTTCATGTAATTAAGGCCACTCAAATATCAGTAAAATTGGCTCTTTAATCTTTCTCCCCCATGTTGCTCTGCAGTGAGCTCCTTACAGCAACAAATAATTGCATAGGCACACCACTGCGACAATTGCCCTCTATTTTTGGTTAGATACGAGATGCAGATTTTTTTACCTTTGTCATCATTAGAAATACAAATATAATGCAAACCAACCCAAAGTGCTTGAACAAATATGTTAAGACTATCTAAGGTAAGAAATGCATTACTCGGACATGTTTGACTGCTCTGTCTGGCTCCAACCAGCCCAGATGGATATGCCAAGATTCAAAACAATTAGCAAGACACCCTGGAAGGGGGACGTACACTTCTGGCAAGAGTTTGATGTCGGTGTGCTTTTCTACATCTGCTCACCCTGAAATGCTGCACAATAAGATGCAGAATGTGAACCAGCTGTGGTACAGTGTGTCCTTCCTCCACAATGATTTTGCGAGTCCAGTGGGTCAACATCTGGTGGCCGTCCTCCATCCGGGCAGGCACAGCTGGGGTCAGGATGGCCATGGCCTGCCGAACAATGGCCCGAGCCTCCATTGTGTGGGCCTTCAACAAGCTGTGGAAGACCTGCAAAAGCAGACATACCAAATCATATTCATTCCTACTTTTTCTTCTGTCCATCCATTTTATGACTTCTTAATTTCATTTCCCCTCCCAACCAATCTGCCACATAAATATAGAGTGGAAAATCAGAGAGCATAGAAAAACATACACTTCCTTAAAACCACAAAATACTACCAAACTACATTCTCAATTCCCCTATAGAGTATTTAACCAGGTGTGACTGTGGACTCTGGCAACTGTTTCTGTATTTCCAGTTGTTTTTTTTTTCTTTAAAACAAAAAAGCTAATTTTACCTAAGGCCAAATTTTAGGTCTCCTGAGTTCATTAAACAGATTTATGCTGTAGCTACCAATCTATATATTTGGTTTGGTTTCTAAATGCTTTTACTTTGGGAAAGCTTGCGACAACCATCAATCAAAAACATAGTAAGTTTGTGGTGCAATGGTTTTTCAATCACATTAAACAGAGAAAAAACTTTAAAAATGAACTGACTTAAACAGTGACATCATTTATAGCCCTCTCCATCCTGCTAAAAGAGGCCTCCGAGACAGAATTTGTTGCTCAGTTACAAAATGTTTGGTGCCAAAATGTTCATTGTTCTTATCAGCTTCTCAATCAAAAATTTCACACACACAAACATGTACCTTTTGACTCTGTCAAAGAAACACACTGTAACGGTATTAATCAGTAATCATTCGGAACTATGATTTCCCAGTGATTTAACCTGTAATTATGTTTATACAAATCTCTTCTATTTTCAGAATCAATGGTGCACAAAATGGCTTCCCTCATTTCACCAGCCATTGTTTGTGTCTTGTTTTTAATAGCCAATTCAACTGGTGTCATTTAATTTCAATTAAACTCTGAATTTTTTTATTTCTATTTTTTTCTTGTTCTGTCTGTTTTGCCATTTAGTCATTCCAAACCCTAATTGGATGGTTTTAATAACATATCCTTATATGTGCATCTTTTAGCTTTATTTTTGAGCTTCATGTTACATGAAACCAATGCTCCACTGAGTTTCTTGCCCCCCTTTTCCAATCTCCTCACCTGCAAAACGATCTTCTTGTGAATGGCGAACTTTGCAATGATGTGGGCCAGAAGTAGGTGGCCACTGTATTTACAAGCAGGGTCTACGCAGGCTTTAGGTAAAAGGCATGGCCATGCGAAGGTCATGAGGCGACGCAGTTTGCTGTTGCGTGACTTGTTGTTGTCATGAATATGGTGTGGCGCATGCTCCACTAAAAGGGTGGAGAACTGTAGAAGGCAGATCCGCAGCGAGTCCAGCAGGTCAGCCTGTTTCTCTGGGTCCAAAACCTTAGAGAGGGGTAGAAAAGGATGAACATTACAAACTGGCAGGTTACATACAAACATAAATTTAGTGGTGCAAAGAGTGAGCAAAACAAATCTGTTGCCAGTTTTTTATCATCAAAAACAAATAAACAGCTTTTAGTTGGTGATTAAATATTTAGATATGTTCTTTTGATTAAAAAATAAATAAATACCAGAAACCTGACATGAAAGTATTTTTAAGAAAAACTATTTCCACCAAATTTGCCGCTTGTCTAAATAGACAAAGTCCCCAACATAATTTGTTTTTTACATCTGATGAAAACCTCTTACATCACCCCAATGAAATCCAATCAGTATCTGAATTCTCTGGAGAGTAGGCACAGAGGAGAGGACAGCATACAGAGAGAGGGTGGGATGGAGGTAAGGGAGGAAATGAGTTTTAACCAGACCATAGAGGGGCCATTAGCAGCCATTAGGACTGGTGTTAGCCAGTGACGAGACCTGCCACAGCTCAAACAAACATGCTGACCTTTAGCACAGTGACATTTACACCAGAAATCATTGTCTGGACTGATGAATGAACTGTGATGGAAAGAAGGACCAATAGGATGTGGTGTGAGGAAGAGATACAAACAAAGACGGATGAAGGACATTGAAAAGAAGCTGAAATGGATAAGATGACAAATTGACAACAATTATATGATTGCATATTAGGTGCAGGTCATGAGAGAAGAAGAGCCTGTCCAAGTGGGATGTAGTTGATGATGACTGAGTGTAGAATAAGATGTACTGATACGGTATTATGAGAAGAAGGTAATGAAATTACAAAAATGAAGAGACACAAATTTATCATACAATTAAAAAGGGAGGGAGAAACAGCTCACTAAGGTTAAAGAAGAGATGCTCAGAGAACAATAAAAGAATGACTGCAAATGTTTTACATGCATGTATATGTACCTTGGTGATGAAGACACTTGTAATGCTTTCAGGATTGTCTCCTTCAGGGTTGGGTGGTCCAAGCAGCTGCTCACCTTCTCCTTTCTCAAAGCTGTACAAGAAGGCAGGGTTTAAGATGTGCTGCAGTACCTATGAGAGAAGAACAAACACTTGTTCAAATTGTTTTACTGATAAGAAACCAATGCAGGTTTTGCTATTTTCTAATGTTCAAAGAGGGATTTACAATCCTCACGTCTTTGCCAATATTATAATGGATGATTTCCCTGATAGCAAACCACCAATAAAGGAGAAACTAATTAGTGGAATGAACGGTTATGGTCCTACAAAAGCTACAAAAAAGAAAAATCTCAGCTCTGCATGGCACATAAGAGAGAGTATTCTAAAATCTTTTCTGAGGGTACTTAAAAAAAATCTGCTCAGTGGAAAATGAGCTCTAGATTAATTCTAGTTGCATTATGTTACAAGTTCTCTATTAGCACATCATTCACAGACTCACACTGCACAAGAAGATGCATGGATGACAGAGTCTGTCACATTTTCAAAATAAAGACAGAAATAAAAGCAATAATTCAAACTTTCTTTAATAAAGCATTTTTCATACAAAAGCATTGCAAAGTGCTTTACACACACATATACACATTATATATATATATATTATAGAGCTAAAAAGATACAATTAGGATCCATTACAATTTGTCTGATTTAACATAATATTTAACTAAACCTATTTTTTCATGTGTGTTGCAAGATTTAATCTTTTATTTGTTCGTATTTTCCAAATACATTTACGTTTAATCATTTAATTGTGCCATTTAAACAAAATCTCAAACTTTACATAGTTGTTATTAAGCGATGTTTCACGACTCCGCCATCAACTTACTGACTTTCTCTTGGCTGGAACTCGACAACATGCATCAAGCCAAAAGCCCAAAATAAAAAGAATCATTAAACATTTAAACAGCGACACTGATGGAAGATCGAAAGTATAAATCTTTTTTTCCCGCTCGGATGTGGCCATATTTGGTTTGGCTGATCTTTACTGGGTGAGGAAAAAACCCCATAAAACATGAAAGAAGCAGAAAGCTATATTTAAAATGACATAGCGTGCCTGCCTGTGGAGGGTTTAAGCTCAGATTGACCAATCCTCACGTGTATGTATACCACCATCTGCCTGCTGCATCGTGGCCTAATTCTTGAGGACTTGTGGTAACTTGTGAAAGCACTGACGTCAAAGACAACTGAGAGGACAAACAAGCCAACGGAGGAAAGTACACGTGCTGTTAGTTTTTAATAGTATAAGAAAAACTGATCATGCATTCAATTTTCCTATCCTTAAAGAAACTTCTTCCAGAACTGGTTTTCTTTTGTTTTTTCAAACAGTCAAGTCTAGTCTTGCCTTTCTTTTCTTTAAGCTTATTAGATGATTACACCCTGTTGCAAATCCTCTTTATCTATCTTTTAAAGTGCTTATTTCATGGTAGACTTGATCCAAGACGCTGGTGTTATTAAAAGAAAATGATTGACAGAAACTTTCCATAACTCATGCTGAGGTTGTAACGCTAATGAGTCAAACAAGTCCTACGTCTTTCACACTCTAACCAGATGAGTGTATATTCCTGGTGTGAGAACTTACAATGCTGTACAAAAATCTTGATCCCCCTAACATTTCTTTATATTACAGGGAAATGGGAGTAAGATGCAGCATTGTATTCACACATGAATGGAAATAAGTTGTCTCTGGGAATGGTTCTTCAGACTTCTTGACAGCCATCCTTCCATGGCGACCATTTCTGGTGAGGCTTCAGTGACCAGTAGATGGATCAGTTGAAGGTCCAGATGCATCTGTCAGGTTTTTACCCCTTAAACACATCATGTCCAGATCCTGTTTTTGTTCTGTAGATCATTTTAAAGCTTGACACTTCTCTTGACCTCCACCGTAGCTTCCTAAAATTTATGTCAGCTTTTTCAGCTAATAGCCCTTAAAGGTTCAACATGTAACATATGAATGACAGAAAAATTGAAAATATCACTTAAAACTGGGTATCTACTCACTTTTAGTCTCTTAGAATGAACCATTAATGTACTTGCTGTGGGTCCACATACATAGCAGCTGCCATATTTGTGCCATCATTTTTACTACGGTGTCTCTGAATGGACAAACAACTCTGCTGTATGTGAAGTGAGAACCCTCTGAGCTCTAAAACAGCAGTACTAGCTTTGTTTGATACATGCTTCAGTTGCTTTCCTAAGGGTAAAAACTGACCTGCCACCATGTTTAACAGCAGAGAAAACCCCCTAAATGATCTTTTTCCAACTTCAAAGTTCAACTTCGAGTTAAAAGGGCCATAGAAGAAGACAATATACATGCTGAAGTAGTTACCTGTAGTGTACTCATAGATGGAAACATATTTCGCTTTGGAGGAATTTTGGCCACCGATGGCCACCTTCCATTCACAACTGTGCTTGGTATCTAAAGCAATGTCTATGACCATCTTTACCACTAGATGACAGTAATTCTTACGCAGTGTACCTTTAAAGGTGCATTGCACAAGTTTAAATGCTAAATACTATAATTTTCTTTCCCCAACATCCTCTCACAATAGCCTGATGTTTCGGATGAGCTGATCTCTATTCACTGCAGTTGCCTCTATAGTGTGTTTCTGCATGCTCAATGAGAGGGATTCGGGTTTGAATCCTCAGGGGCGTGCATGTGGGTTGACACACTGCGCATGCTCGTTAACCTGGCCGCTGCCAGTAATTTATTGTGTACTCCGCCGCCATTAGACAACACTGACGGCTAAACATGGATGACAAGAGACCGGCGGCCTCAAGTGCCTCTCAAACACCAGCACATCCTCCACGTAAGACAAAGAAAAGAAACATATTGTCTAGTGTGACGAAAAGGGCCAAACTGGAGTCTGACCGCCGCAGGAGTAAAACCAGAGTCAACATGGGAGCAGCTTTCCATAAACGGAGGGAGCTCTGATCTGCTCTGGGAATAAAACGGGACCCTCAGCTGGCTTTCTTCTTACTGAAAAGGTAAATGTGATGTATGACGGAAATCAGGATACATAATATTGCAATGCTAAGTTTTTAGCATGTAACACTAAC
>JBBBVU010000023.1:16441199-16455549 GCA_037177055.1 Atherinosoma microstoma | reverse complement strand
AGCACTTCTGCCATGAAATATGCACAGAAATGAATTGGCTGAACTTTCATCTGTCTTTATTCTGCAGTCCATATGCCGATGAAAGCAAGACAAACTGAACACAAACAAAAAGGGGATGTGGAAAGAGCAGAGTGTAAAATCACAGCCGTATGTCCTTAGATTTAGGAGGTCTGAGTGCATGTGTCAGCTTCTTGTGTTTGTAGTCATGTGTTCTTGCCACACAGCAGTTTGGCAGTGTGCTATTGTGTGCCCGGGCAGGCCTTCCCCACTGACCCGTTTTGCACTTAACAGTACTGCTGTTGCTCTTCTGAGCCAGGTTATGCGCCTGTTACAGCTGTGCAAAAAATGTGTGCGAGCACCCCTATGTCTATGCTTGCCTGAGTGCCTGCATGTGGGAGACTGAGCTTAATTAAAAAACAACCCCAATGACTGCAATCCTTGCAGCAGCAGGTCAACTAGAGAGGACAGAGGCATTCATCTGTGAGCCTCTGAGGGTCAGAACAGACAAAATGACCTTCCTGACTTCATCAAAGTTGCTCTGGTGCAAAACCTACCAACCATAAATGTCAAACAGATCAGGTCCCTAAATGCACCATTCCCACAACAGTCGGGGAAAAGTAAGTAAGATGAGGAAAGGCTGAAAATAATAATCCATCATTCAGTGCGGGGTTGGACAAGCTTATGGACAATCTATTTTTTCCAACACTGCAAAAACTGCAGAGGATAAATCCATAGTAGGGATGTTAATTTGTTTTTTATAGTTTCAGATGAAAATATTAATCTAAATATGGTCTTATTTTAGAGGGCTTTGCAAGACTTAAATTCACAGCAGTGCAATGCTGCTAGTGTTATTTGGACAAGATATTTTTCATGGCTTGGCACATACATATATAACATTATTCCTTTTCAAGTAACTTCTCTTGTGCCAATGTTTAACTTGGTTTTGTTATATCCCAAAAAAAAGAAAAATGAAAAAACTTGATATTTCATAAAGCCAGTGTATCTCAGAAAACAAATTTTCGACTTATGATTTGATAAACCCCGACATGGTTTTCAAATAAAAACAGACCAAGCTTAACTGTGGAAATGCTGGAGAGTAGAACAATAACGTTGGAGTGTTTTGGAATCATGGCTGCAGATTACTCTCATTTAGCTTGTGTGTTTATGTGTGGTAATTTTCTTGTCATTTGTGGTTTTCTAAAATATTCTGCTCGCAGTAACTGAGTTGATGCAGTAACTGATTATCATCTGTGCAGCACTCTAGCAATTTCCTCTGATACAAGGTCCCATCTCACTTCCTGCTTTTATCTGCCCATTCCTTCTGAATCGTTATATTATTTGCTCTGTTCATGATACATGTAACATACACACATCATGCCAAGTCATACAATGTGTGATAAAAGCAACTATCATGACTTGTACTTGTAACAGTAACCTTATGAGCATACTTTATGAATAAATCTAATACTTTGAACAAAGGTTCTACACAATGTCTAATTTGTATGTATTGTAAACAATCAGTTTGTATAATGCATAATTGTAATACTTATATGCACATGTGTTTTATCTAGGGATGGGTAAGTACCAAAACCAGGTAGGGCTGTCCCAAACGATTATTTTCAGAATCGATCAATCTGTCAATTATTTTTTTGATTAATCGATGCATCTAACGATTCGATATATATATATATATATATATATATAAATAAATAAATATGTTCCCATGCAGTGATCTCTTAACATGTTTCCAGCTGCATGCAGGTACAGTGCCGCAGTCTACATATCACATACATTTGATATACGGTATTTCCTTAGTTATTTGCGGGCTTAGTCGCTGTCTGTTAAGGGATGTTGTACGCGTGTGTCTGAAGGTAGGGCCATGCTGTTTTTTTTTGTTTTCTTTACAGTCTACGGTATGGTCGGTTCGGACGGCCCCGTGGTGCTCAAAGAAACATGACTACATCCACTAGTTCCTGAAAAAGGGACTGTTTTCACAGTTCCCGTTCTGCATGCAGGAGTATCTGCTTTAAATTTTTTTAAGTAATCATACGAAGAAGCCGTATAGATCACCGAAGTACAGCTAGAGCTGCTGCCGTCGATTTTGCCTGCATCCTTCGCTATGTGATGACGCATGCACTGTGCAACTGTGGCGGATGGTGTTGCCAGATTTGGTGTTTCCCCCATCATTTTTAAGGCATGTTTACAGTGTGTTTTAGCTGGATTTTGCCTGGAGGGCTCCATAGAAATCTGGCACTCTCTTGAACAAAGTTGACCTGTGAAAGACGCTGTTCATGAGCGCCAGAATGAACGCGTTCACAATAACATTCATCAGGCGTAAATTACAGTCCGTTCAGTTCACCTTCATCCAAAATATGAATGAGTTCATGAATGATCATTCATTGAACTCGTTCATGCACAACACTGGTTTCCGGTTCCCCTTCAAAATAAGAGCGTTCAACTTGTTGTTGTCTTTTTTCCAACGCGTCGATGCATGTTATATAAATCAACAAATTTATATAATCGATTACGTCGACTGATCGACGCGTCGGGACAGCCCTAATACCAGGTATCGGGCCGTTACTGGCCTTATTTCAAAGTATTGATACTCGTTAAAGGCTTCCGATACCAGGGAGGGAAGCTCAATGCAAAAAAATTATGTCAAGTAGTACTCCTTGCCAGAAAATGGTGTTACACTTCTGCGGCATGACACCACGGCGACTCATCAGGTGTGTTGTGGAAAAAAAACTAAATGCAAACAACAGATCTTTTAATTCACGAAGATTACTCCTGTCTGAGACCACTCGTTCACGCTGATTCGATGCAGAAGACAGGGATTTTAGACAGAAAAGGGTCAAAAATATTAATGAAAAGGATTTTATTCCCCACCAACAACAGCTCGGTAAGTTTCAATGAAAAGTTGCCATTCTGATGTAAACCCTGCGTTTCCATGCTGCTGTCAAGCTGAACACGGAGCAACAAGTCATGTTTATTATGCCAGTTGTTGCTACGAGACGCGGGACTGTCCTGTTACTGAGAGGAAATGACTAATGTGGGAAATGTTGTGAAGGGATACAAAGCGTAAACCTGCAACACAAGGAAAAACCATGTGGACTTTAGTTCTAGCCTCATAGATTATTGTAAGAGCGTGAAATGAGTGTGCTAGGTTTTATTATTATGCATTAATCCAGAGAAACACACACACACGGACACACTGTTGCTGCAGGCAACGTTCCGAGCCGCTCTGCTGCTCTGAGAGAACCTGGAGTTTCATCATAAGCTAAGTGATTGATTTAAAAATCTTTAATAACTTGGGAAAAAAATCTGATAAATATGTTGTCTGCAGTGATTGACTTCAACTAACGATCTAGCTTGTACAGCAACATATTACAGTATTGAAATGGGGAGGAATCGAGCAGACTTTTTTCGTGTATCTTCTTTCTCTATTCTAGTTATTGTTCAACCGATGCTAAATTTACATGAAAAAAATAAAATAATTTAAAGACTGGCTGATCAGATACATTCATTAGTAACCGTGGACCGCCGTCTAATGTCGCCTGTCCAGATATTCTTTCTGCTGTCAGTGTCAGTAGACGGCAGTAGATTCCCATTGGTCACCGCAAAGATGGCAGCGCTGCACACACAACGGCAAAGTACTAGTGGTATTGGTATCAGTACTCAAGAGTGAGTACTCGTACTCGCTCTGAAAAAAAGTGGTATCGAACATCCCTAGTTTTATCCTAATTTTCATCCTTTTGTTTTTCATTCATCTTTAATTTTTGTTTTTTTAATCTTATTTTCAGCTTTCCTTACTTATATTAAAAAGGGAGTTTTTCCCTGCCACTGACCATTTCAATACAAAGTGAATTTGGTTACGTGTTGGCTAACTAGCCGTTAATAGGTACTATGTAAAGAATCATGCAATATCCACTAGGGCTGCAAAATTCTGGTAAAAATGTGAATCAGAATTGAGATCAAGATTCTCCAGCACAATTTTTTTTTCACAAAATGCTTCCTCCGTTTCCAGCTGTGCCTGAAGGTGAGTGGCATTGTTTTTTATCACATAAACGCATGTTTGAGTGTCCCAGTGTGTCTCTACATTCAGTTTCCATGGCGCTAAAAACAATCGGTTTCAGAGTTTAATTTTCTACTTCGATAACCCACCTTCGCTGCGCAGTGTAAGGCGGAAGACGGCGGTGGACACTGCAAGGCTTTCAGTCTCAAAATATATGTTTCTCCGGCTGTGAGGGAAAGCTATGCTTGTTCACATTCCCGAAGGAAACAACGGCTAGACAGCAATGGATAGAGTTTGATTTTTGGGAGCCAGCCACAGAGTTGCTCCAATGTTTGTACCGGACACCGGCATTTCACTGAAGACTTCTGAATGAATAAGGGTCAGTACAACGGAGGATTTGCGACCAGGCTTTTTCTGAACGGAGGGTCTGTTCCTACAACCAAGGACCATGTTTCCGATCCTGAGCCACAAGCTGTGAGTAAAATTGTTGTCGGGCTGTTGTTAGTTTTGTTTCAGTACGTTAGTGTGTGAGCAACGGTCAAACTAGCAAAAAGTGTAAGCAAATAGCATCATTAGCTTATCTATTTCTTGGCAGCAGATGTTTTCCACCTCTGTTTTGCATTGTGCTACATTTACCACATGTACACTTATTAACAGGGGCATGTACAAATAAATACGGTGAGTGAAAGACGGCAAAAAACGTTATATCGGGCTATGGCTGTTAAGTGTTTACCAAACAGATACATTGTGCAGCATTTGTTGCTGCGGGTTTCTGAGTTCATTCTCATTTCCGGGTCTGATTGGGGCTTGAACATGTACGGCTGGATGATTTGTGTTGACATTTTTTTACTGAGTATTTATTTCACTTCGTTTTGTTTACGAGAAGAGTCTCATTATACTTGTTTCTGGTTGAGGCTGATCTGAGGGCATACTGATGAGCGATCTAAAATAGATAAACAGGTTTGTGAAAAATGCTGGAACAATTCCTGCCTTTGTGGGCTCATATATTAAGATTAATTAGCCTGAAATTAGCATAATAGGCCCTCCTTTAAGGTCATATCACCCAGCGTTAGGGTACACGTGGACACGTCATTCTATCACACAGAACAAAAGGTGCTCTGGAATAACTGCCATGGTTCCATGGTATTGCTCAGCAAAAATACTGAATCTTTTAGGCTGTTGTGCTTGCCACAAACATGTAAATCTGGGCACGTAAACCTACAAGCTGCAAAATGCGGTTGTGACGGGAAGATACATTTTGATTATACAGTAAGAGGTGCTGACCTGAATCCATATTCAAGTGCCTAATTATCTCCTAATGTCACATGCATCTGCATTACAGCATACCAACGTTGCACTGAACAACATGAGTTGTTGCTCGGCAACTGAAATCAACCAAAATCAGAGGATTGTTCTGGTTTACAGTCTCATCAGCATGTAACTGGCAAAACTTGTTATCTTTGCATAAACTTTATATGTTATATGATTATATCTCTTGACATGACTTCAATGTCATTTCCAAACGATGGCTGGCAGGATTACAAAATTTACTGGGAAATTTAAAAGTTCCTATAGCATGTAATCATAAACTTTCCCACTCAGATTGATTGTGTGCACAACATACCTTTGCTTTCAGCTCATCATTGAAGTGGGGGTCATTGAACTCAACAAAGCGGAAGAAAAGGGCACGCTTTTGGGCAATGTTGTAATTCCTTGGAATATCTTCTTCCATATACTCCTTCAAAAAGGTCATGTTGCAAAGGAAGCGACCCGTAAAAGCACGTAGAAGCTGGAACAGCAGCTCGATCTCTGAGTAGTTTCGCCTATTGAGAAGAAAAGGTGTCTCATAAGGTGTTCAATGCACATCAAAAGAGATATGTCTAAATCTATGAGAGTAAAAGAGAGGTTAAAAATAATCTTAGATATCCACAAAAGTAACTCTGATAATTAGTTAGTTTTATACTTTTTTTGTTCATCAACAGGGAAGGTTGACTTAACACATACACTTAAATTATTGGCTGGAGTGTTGCAGGGTTAATTGTGAGGTCTGCAGTAAACATCTGCTAAGTGCCTAGTGTAACAAGTGTGTTCTCAGTGCTCAGAGAAGATTTGGCTGTAAAGGTCAATTATAATTGGAATGTTATTAAGTTAAAGTTAGAAAAAACTTTTTTTAGAAATGCTTTATAACCATTTAGGCCAAGGGCAGAGATTCTTATTAGTCTTTCTTATTAGAACCACATTTTCACTTTTAACACCAATTTTTAGGTTTTATAAGAAATCTTAATTCCCATAATAATTTGAACAGATAAACATACTTGCAGTAACTCAGCAAGCAGTAGGCCAGCAGTTTGGGCTCCTTCCAGTTGGTGGCAGCCATGTTGTCTTTGCGATGTCTTTCCTGGAAAGCCTCACTGACCCAAACTCGTCTAAGCTGGCTGACAAGGGAGTGCTGCCCTGCTAGCCAACCCTCATCATTCTTCACTATGATGCTAATAATCTAAACGGAGGGAAAAAGGTAAAAAAAAAAAGTTAAGTTATGGAGAGTTAAACATTCAAATTACAGATAATACAGCATTACTAAAATTTTTGGATGAAGTTAAACCTTT
Organism: Atherinosoma microstoma; assembly: GCA_037177055.1. NCBI lineage: Eukaryota > Metazoa > Chordata > Actinopteri > Atheriniformes > Atherinidae > Atherinosoma > Atherinosoma microstoma. The sequence goes on along the minus strand of JBBBVU010000023.1, from coordinate 16,448,931 downwards.
AAGTTTTTCAAATCAATTCAAACTTTATTTTTACAGCACTTTTCATACAGATGCATCACAAAGTGCTTTACATCATAAAATCAATTATCTAAAAAAAAAAATAAGTAAGGGATAATGCCCGACCAGGTGTCCATTATCAGAAAATAATGGACGACGCGGAGGCGTGGACCGTCCAGGTGTCCATTATTTTCTGATTATGGACACCTGGGAGGACATTATCCCACTTATACCATGGTCACTCATGAAGGAAATAAATATTAAATCAATTATTAATATGTTAATGTTGTTTTTACCTTTAGAATCGAATGTTTTTCAAAAGAAGTGGGCTGAGCGGACTATTTAACATCTCTTGTTGAGATGCGTTGCCAATGTAACCGGCTCTGGCCGCAGCGCCTGCAGCTGTTATATTATTGTTAGGAATGGACCGTTGATGGTGAAACGTGATAGAGATACTGGCATGTCCATCATAGGGGCATCTGAAGGACGGAGGTTTAACGTTTATGGACCCTGACCACTGCTGGTCGGAACATTGCTCCATCCTCATCTCTCCTGGACTGACGGAGCCCAGTCAAGCTGCTTTCCCAGCGCTGCGTCACAGCGGCGCGTCTCCACATTAACGACACAGATTAAAGGAAACTATAAAACCAAGCGTTTTGTCTCTTGTCTTGCCGTTGTGATCAGTAAACTGTGAAATAAATCTTACGAAGGTCTAAACCCAGCTCACTTTTCTCATTAGTGGGTGAACATACAACGCTTAGCGAGGTATGTTGACTTTCTGTTGCCAGGGTTACCAACTGACATTTTAAGCAGCGCAATAATTTAGAACAATCAGGCTTTTTGACCGGAACTATTTCTAACTGGTGTCCTACATCACTTTTTAATGTAAACCCTGTAGCCAATCAGAATCGAGAATTCACCCAGACCATGGTATAAGTAAGTAATAAGTATAAAACATATACCCAACTCAAAGACATTCCTTTGCATAATTTTAAGGATCAACATTCTACTGTTGTAATGCAACTGTGCATACTTTGATGGCTTGAAACTGCAGGTCCAGTCTGGCTGTGGTGGTGGAGGGAGATCCAGGTCGAACAGTTGCTGCAGTGCCAGCAGGAACCAGCAGGGGGACAAAGCGGTTGGGATTTGAGGCCAATACATCTCGGAGTGGCTTGGCATCTTTGTGCTTTAGAAAACTCTGTGTGTGGAATACATACAGGAACTGTAAATATTATAGCAAATACTTGGATAATAAAACTATAGAGACATTATTTCATAATATTAAAGTATTAACTCTGCACAGCACATTTAAATGATTAATTTGGGAATGAATAGGTGTGATCCATCTCAATTTAGTTTCAATAGGATAACGGGGCCTCAGAACACCAACTATATCCATGATGATAGGCTATTACATTGGCAGACAGAAAACAAAATGCTTTTTTAACGGAAAATTCATCAATGAAAAGACTAAAGGGACTACTATTTAGAGTTGTTATTGTCTGACCATGAACATTCGGCTCCACTGGGGGTCATTGAGTGTAGCCTCCATCATGAACAGCTCCACCGTCTGAGATGGGTGACGTGTCAGGAACTTGATCAAAGGCTCCCTGAACGGACTGCCAGCCTGGTCCAGGACAAATTGAGTGAAAGAGGAAAAGGAAAATTGTGAAAGAAAAAACCAGAATAATAACAGATGAGCTGTAACAATGTTTAAAATAAAACTAAGTCTATTTTTATCATCAAGCGATTGGTTTATCTCATCAAGCGTGCAGGTTAATTAATGCCAACTTCTTTATTTATGCTTCGTTCACCTAAATACACACAACTTAAAACTCCCAAACTAACACAAACACTCGGTCACCAGAACAGCTTCCTTACATTCCTGAAGCATGACATGAATAAAAACAACTAAATTCTAAGTTTGATCAGTGCTCTTCTGTGTCCTTCATATCCCTAAAGGAGACTGCTTTTTTAAATGTAGAACCACCACAGAAAATCCATCTTAAAAGTGAAGTTGGTGCCCTACCTCAATGAGCATTGCTCTTTCCGTCTTCATGACCACCTCCAGAAGAGGTTTGACAAGAGTTTGAGGTGCAGCCGGGATTAGGTGGAAAAGGTTAATGATGGCAGAACATATCTTCATCTCCTGTGGAAAGAGTCAGAGGAAAAACAACAGAGGGAACAAAGGAATGGATGAAACTCTTGGTCAGATGTGACAAAATCATAAATCTTACAGTCTTGATGGAGAGCCACTGTGGAAAGACAAGGATGTAAATTGCAACTTACAGTTTTAGGTAGGTAATGTCCCACGAGCACAGTGCAGAGCACCATGCTCACATGAGCTCTAGGCTTAAATATGATCATGGTACAAACAAATACAGAACAATGCATATGGCCATTTTTATAAACCTTGTGTTATCAATATCTTGGATGTGCAGAAGTTTTGAGAAAAACTGGAGAATTAGACAATACTAAAAAGTCAAAATGTTGGAAAAGAGTTACCTGAAATGACAATAACATTCTTGTACAAGATCACAGACAAATGGACACATAAATACAGGGCAAGTCCACCAATACTACAACACTGGTTTAATTCACCAGCACAACATTGGTTCAAAGTTTAAATCACTGACAGAACGTCACTAACAGAGGGTGCAACACCAGGTCACACATCTCACCTCAACACCCTCCAACGCAGGCTGTACCAGAACGGGAGACAATGATCAGAGTCAGCAGTACAGTATGTGTGTTTTTGTGTGTGTATGGAAGGTGAGCAGATAAGACAGGGTGACTAAAGACTAACAGACAGAAGCAACCTACAAGTGACCGCAGAGACAACTTTTCTAAGCACTGTGTGAATAAAAAGGCAGAATTCATATTGGAATGTTAGCAGAGTCCTTTGGAGGAAAACCACTTGTCTGACTGATGCCAAGCCAAGAGTACAAAGTGGCATTTTTGTGGTTAAACCTTTTCACTCAAATTAAAATAACTTCCTTTTCTTCCATCCAAACTCCCTTTTCTTCCTGCTGATATCACCCCTACGTATTCCTATCATTATTGTCAAAACACCCCGATGTCAACGTACAGTCCTCACCTCAACCCTGCTCCATCCCTTCGCCCCTAGTTTTTGTCTTCATCAGGATAAGCTAATTGACTCCCTGACCCTGCCTCTACCGTTACTGCCAGCCTTCCTGTCAACAGGCACAAAGACCACAAATCGAAGGGCAGGAAAGACAAAAGGCCAATTTGCATCTAATTAAACACACAATTTTGAGATGAGTTAGGATGAACTCATAAAGAGACAGGAGCAAAGAAATTGCCGATGAGGGAGAGGCAGCTGTATTTTCCTCTCTCCGTCACCTTTTCTTTGCCTTTACAAGGTTATCTGTCGGGGAGATAATGAGGAGGCGCAGTGCTGGGCTCACCACTGCCTGTCTGGCGCCTAATTAATCATTGATTGAAATATGGGCACTCACAACTCATGTGGGAGGAGGCCACACAAAGAAGGTGTATATATCCAACTACAGCTTTCTAAGTATAAGGAGCAGTTTCTCTCCTTTTTCATTCAGTGTTATTTGGTTTGGGTATCTCAGATCAGTTGAACAAAAACTGCAAGAGCAGACAGAGCGACTGACCGGTACCTGCTAGCCATGAATGTCTGTATCGCATTAATGAAAAAAGTAAGACTGAATAAATACAAAACAGAAGACGTACAACACATTATGTAGATGTGAGTGATAAAAGTTAACATTTGTATTAAATTTGTCAATGTTGTGAACAGCTGAGAACATGTGTTTACTTACGCTGCCATCACTGCGCTGGCCTCCTTTGTGCGTTATTACAACAACCTCCATCCATTTCCGCAGGTGTTGCTGAGGACAGACATAGAAAAGTAACATTGACATTGTGTGTGTTCTGCATGTCTATTTAGTTCACCAGGTAGAGCACTGCACTGATGGGGAATAATGTTTTCCCCAACAAATTTAAGTAAAAAAAATTTGACCTAATGATCCAAATCCTAGTGACGAAACTTAATAATGAATCACTATACGCAACGACAGTAATGCCTGTTTTAACTATAGTTTAAAAATCGGAAAATAATTAAATATTCAAAAACTTAGCAAATGAAATGCTAAATATGAGGCCCTACCACCAAACAGCCAATTAAATCACAAGTTTGCCATGCTGGTGCTGTGATAAATGTAGTTGAATGAAAGAAGTAGTTAGTGCCAAACAGTAGATGTCTAAGCATCTCACCATCATCTGGTCGCAGAATTTGTCGTTGAAAGAGTTGGGGAAAAGGCGTGTGACAGAGGTCAAACGGTTCACAACGTTGAGTGTCAGGCTACGGTAGTCGCCTAGCATCATCAACAATGGTCGCATGTGAGTGTGGATTTGGTCCACTTCAATAGTGGCACCCTCTAGGAACTGCAAGAAAACATATTTACATTACAATTGAGGAATACTTATTTAGGCGTATTATAATTCCCAAAATAAAGAAATAACAAAATGCATATTTCATACAAGTTTAGCAGTGTTTTGGAGAAATCCGAAATGTAATTGTATGCTTTGATGTAATCAAATCTGACATTTCAATATGAGTATCACTTTCACAAATAAAATTCTTTTAATTTCTTTAACTTTTTTTTCAACAGGCTTTCCACTCAATGAACTGCTTAGTTTCCCTTGTGTCTTAATTAAAGAACTATGGCCCCTCAAATAAGGACATGGTGAGCGGTGAAACACACAGACCAACCAAACGGCAATGACGCACACCCTCACACAGACAGGGGGGAATGATGCATGGCAGCCACATTCATTTTCCTCTCAGCGCTGAGAACAAACACTCCATCCTGTATCGATCTAACCATGGCAACGCTCATTAGTGCTAGCAGGGAAGAGATGAAAGAATGGAGGGAACAGAAAATGGAAAGAAAAATAGGAGGAAAAAATATTACAGGATAGTGAAGAGTGACAGTGGTTGTGAAAAAAGAAAAAATAAGGACAAAGCTTGGAGCAGATGGATAGGATCTAAGATTATATGGATACTTTGATGAATAGACGGAGAGATCATTCGGGAGAGTGAGATAAAGCTGAGGAAGGTTCACATGAAGATAAGTGGGAGGGAAAAATGGTAAGAGGGGAGGACTAACACAGATGATTGAAAATGGCAAATGACAAAGAACAACTGAAAACAAGATAATGAAAAACTGTACTGGTACCTAGAAAAATTAAAAAGCTGCAAGCCTAAGGGTGAAAAAGTAGAAGGCAAATTCACAGGGGACAGAAAAAGTCATTCTGGAAAATATTTAAAAGGTGCAACCAAATATCTTGAGTACATTACTTCATACCTTGAGGCTACAGACCAATTCATATTTACCACATATATGTCTGTAGCTCTTTGGCTGTATTTGGCTCAAAAGTTACAGTTAGATTAAGGGCACGTTCACACTGCAGCTGTTTGGTCCACTCCCACAGATAGTCTGCACAGTATGAACACCACCCCGCACTCTGCTGCCGGACCAAAGACGCGGACTCTGGTCCTCCTGAAACCAGGGGTTTTTGGTTCACTTGCTAACGGACTATCCAGTAAACCGGAAAGAAAGTTGTATTCCAACCGCAATAAATCATCAGTAAGACGGAAGTGATGCCAACCTATTTTTTGGATAGGAGGAAAAATAAAGCCAACAACATGTATTCAGAAAAACATGTTCTGCACACCACAGAACTCCCAGACCAGTCCTGCATGGGTGAGTTTTACCATCCTGCACCCACCCGAACCGCTAACAAAATCCACCCATTAAAATATTAAAATCCGACCTGAAAGGACGATGTTACCTGCGACCTGCGACCTGACCCGACCACATGTTAACACATTAAATACTTGTAAATACACCCCCCCCCCCCCCCTCTCTTCGTTGCATTACTTTTCTTAATTCGCTCATATAGCCTATTTAATGTGATCCTGTTATTTGGTCATAAACTCTTGGCATGTCCACAAAAAAAATCTGCCAGTACTAAATAAATATCTGCCCGCTCCCGTTATATTTCATTTACAAAAAAAGGTTTTCTTCCTCCTGCCTTCTAAACGGCGAGCAGTGACGTTTTCCAGGTGGTTTGGTCCGCTGCACTGAAGTGCAGTTTGACCACAAACCAAAGGAAGGTGTGAAAACTTTAATCCCTTATAGATCGGACCGAGTCCCCAGACTATCCTGGTGTTAATGCCTCTTAAGTGATCTAACATAGGAATGAGCTTTCTAAGGGACTAAAAATCAAACTTAAATCAATTCAAGAACAAAAATGTCAAAAGATGTTAATAAGGGAGAAACTAAACAAAGATGGTTTCACGAGGTAACAGACATAAAAAGCTGGTAAAAATTGCATTTTTATGATGTACATTTACATCTCCACAAACCACCAGCACTGGGATATTGAAATTTAACAAAAAAAATGTCTAATTGCAAAGATGAAAAATCAAATCTTAGAAATATCTAAAACAAACTGCTCATATTAACAAGCTGACTTTTTTAGGGGGATAAAACAATTTCAAGTGTAACATGGATGAAATAATGTCATCATGATAAAATGTCTTATTAAAAAACAAGACATAAAAAAGGATGTAAGATATCAGACTGACCTTTCTCATGCATGCCTCGCCTGCTTCTTGCAATTCATTGTTGGTGGAATTGAGTGCTTTGAACAAAGCAGCAATGATCTTCTCTCTGGACTGCGGCAGGTAGTTACAGGCTGCCAGGGCATCTAGTCAGGGAAAGGAATTTTGAAATTCAACACTTTCGCTCTGTACATCCAAAAGAAATAAAGCTCACAGACAGAAATAATATCCCACACAGCTTCTACTAACATGTTAGTTTCAAAAGAAAAGTAAGCATCACTTGCATGTCAAGAATCACTGCTAGGCCTACTTACTGAGAGCAGCAATCCGAAGGGGAACCAGAGAAGGAAGGCTCTTGTAACAGGGAAGCTTCTTCAAAGCAGCATCTTCTGCCTCACATAAGTTTAACAGCTTGAAAGCGAGAAAGACAAATGAGCAAAAGTGAATTAAAATAACACAAAAGTCAAATATAAATGACTCATTAAGGTACACTCTAAGCTTATGCACCATGAAACTGTTCGATTTAAAATTATTATGATTATGATTATTTACTATGCCATTACAAACAGCATTGGGATAATCATACAAAAATGTATCTGCATTGCATACCTCTGTGTAGAAGACCTTATGCTCCATGACATTGAGGTCCATTGTGAAGAGGCGGGGCTGCAGGGTGGTGCAAAAGGTGTTCCCCTCCATCAGGCCGATTTGCGCATTGGCGGGCTGGTGGCGCAGTAGGTGTTTCTTGGGAGGAACCATATCTTGCAAAACCTTAAGAGAAAAAAAACCCATCAACAGGGGGCTTCAAAAAGTGTCCTTCCATTAAACATTTAATGTTTGGCATTGCACTGGTAAAGAGTGCCTGCTTCCTAGAGCACATATGTTATCATAATAAATGAAATATGAAATAAACAAATAAAGCTGAAAATATTATATAACAATTTAATAGATATTATAATAAAATATTATTCATCAATGCATCAGTCTACACCATGCAATTATCTATTTTAAAGAAATCTTATATAATTGAATTTAAAGGTCTCATATTATGCAAAATTCACTTTCTAAAGGTTTTCTAACAGTCATATGTGTCCCCAGGACAGTGTATGAGACTCAGGA
>JBBBVU010000023.1:16393188-16410937 GCA_037177055.1 Atherinosoma microstoma | reverse complement strand
GTCTGTTAAGCGCCCTGAGATGACATTGTCGTGAATTGGCGCTATACAAATAAAGATGAATTGAATTGAATTGAACTTTTTCACGACACCCAGTATGACTTTCACAGTGATTCAATGTCTTTCCTACACCAAATTTGTGTGTTTTGCAGATTGGGTGGGAATTATCACCTGGTAAACAAGCAAAAGAAAACATTGGCTATCAGAAGTGTCAAGTAATGAAGTACAAATACTTTGTTACCTTACTGAAATGGAAATGTTAGGTAGTTATACTTTACTTGAGTAATTATTTTTCAGGCAACTTTTTACTTCTAGTCCTTACAATTTCAAGCAATTATCTGTACTTCCTACTCGGTACATTATAAAAATAGCCTTGTTGCTCCTATTTTATTCCGGCTTGTCATCGTTTTAAAAAACAGACACAAAAAAACGATTCAGATGAGTAGCACCATCCGGATAGAGGGAATATGATTGTGGTTGGATGTGAAGTCTGACATAATATTCTGATATCCTATTTGTTTGTATGGGATCCATCACACCTGCACATGACAGAAATCAAGTCCCAGTCCAGCGAGGACATAGCAGACATATGTAGCCTAGAACAAAGATGTCCATGGCAGAGACTGCAGAGAACAGGTAGCCTTTAGCATCCAACATTTTTCAACATCAACACTTTAATGTAAAATAAAGTTATTATAGCCTTTAGTATAATGTTTTTTGGGGAGGTGGGGTAGTGCACTAAAAGTCCCTGTGGTTCCGCCTAAGCTTTTTTTCCTTACATTACTTTTATACTTTAAGTAGTTTTGAAACCAGTGCACCTTGACTTCAGTAAAAATCTTGAGTTGATACTTCAACTTCTGCAGAAGTCTTTTTAAACCCTAGTATCTCTACTTCTACCTTAGTAACGAATGGGAATACTTTTGACACCTCTGTGAATATGCAGTTGGCATTGTGAAAGGGTCTATTTAAGGACAAGCCATAATACTTTTTAAAAGCCTAATCCTAAACAGAAAGCAAGCAAAAGTGAAAATACTGAGTGTGGAAGATTGTAGCCACGAAGGCAACAGAAAGTTCTAGTTATGCAGGCAAGAGAGGGCCAAGTCACATAGCTTAACAGAGGCACAAGGCAGATGGAGGACAAACATCTGGTCTGGAACAATTTCGGGGAAAAGCACACAAAGTCAGCAGTCATGTCTCAGGCATGCCCACGAATAAGCTATTGTGGGCCTGGCCCAGGGACATTGGTTGCAAAACAATTCACTTTGGTTGGTTGTCAAACATCTGGGACAACAGCAAGGCCATGACTTCCCCTTTTCCCATTGATTGCCTTCTCTGCTTTAGAAAAATGATTACTTCTGATAATGTTGTTGATGCTGTTTGAATTTATCTTTGACTGTTTACTGCCCTCACAGGATGTGGTAGGTGGGCGCTTTGATGCTGGACAGGCTTTCGTGGGTGAGCTGAGTCAGGTGAACATTTGGGACCGTATTCTAAAGCCAATCGAGATCCAGTCTATGGCAAACTGCAGTTCTTACATCCCTGGGAACGTGATCTCCTGGCTAGCAAGCAACGTTGAAGTTTTTGGAAGGGGGGCATTCAAACGGCCCTTGGAGATGTGTCTGGAGCGACTGCCCAAAGCTTAAAACTTGAAAACATATCTGTAAACTTCTCATTTTATTAGCTGGTGTTTCCATCCTTTCAGCGTTTGAAAAGGTTTTCTGCAAAGGTTACTGCAAGGCCTTTTCGAGCTTCAATTTATGTAGAGATATCTGACAAAGCTTTTGTTCAGTGTTGTTTGTGAACCAGGTGGAATCTGTAGCACCAAACAGTGGAACAAACCTGATCTCAACCTGAAATTGCTATGTTGGTTAATGGCACACAATGTTATAGTTTCACAAGAAAGACTCAGAAATTTAACATTACAACAAACTTCTGACTGAGTTCCCTACACAGATGCAGCTTAAGTTTTAATTCGGCAGCACATCAAAGTCCTACATCTGCATAGATGTTCCTACGAAATAACATCCACTTTCCATTAGCTTGTGTTTACTTTGCAACTTTTCTGCTTTCCTCCCACTTCTGATTCCTTGCTTTTCTAAGGCACCCTCATTCACAAATGGTTCGGGTTAGGTATCAAAAAGTACATGATGAGGATAAGGGTAGGTGTTCATGTTGCAAATCATACTCATGAAAAAGTGAACCGTTATGTCTGATACATTCTGATATTCACGCATCCCGATTCCCATCATGTCATGAGAACAGCCTAGAGATATGTTATCATGTAATGAGCTGGAACCATGGATGCAAGAGGACAAATGTACATTTCATGTTTTGTTTTGTTTTTATCTTTGATTTTTGGGGGTTTTTTTTGTGAAGCTGGGCTGGTTGGAACACACCAAAGTGCAAATTGCCGGAGTAGGAGTATAACTTCATGAGACCAGCCCCCTGCAGGGATTAGGTGTAAGACAAAACCCTCTTCTCCATGATTCGCCTTTTCAAACTTTCTGATGTAGTGACCTAGCGTTGCACAAATGCACACAACTGTTCTACAACTACAAATGCATTACACTTTTTAATGAGGATGTGTTCTGTTCATGTGTCTAAATGAGTCATTCCAAAGGGATTATAATAGCAAACATACTATTTGGTACTGTGGTATTGTGGCAACGACTGATTGGTGAATCACCCTGTACCTATCACAGTGTTTTCTACCTGGCTCTGCATCTGAACTAAAACTTTTTGGATTGATAAATCATGTTGAAAATATATTCATAGCTACAGTGTTGTGAAATATTTTTATTCGTGGTTTGTGATATTGCTGCTGTGCATAGTCTCATCATTCACATAGAAAACAGAACAGAGTAGTCTCATAAGATCCATCGAACATGTATTTTGAATGTAATTTAATCCTTTGTATGTTTTTATTTTTTTATTGTTACTGTATTACTCACTGTGCGTGTTCAGTGGAATTTGACAAAGTTTACTGTGTTTTTGAATATGACGTGTTTTTAGCTCATGTATGACATAGATCTTGTTGTGTGGCCTTCCTATAAGCTTAAGTGCCGTTACAAGTTTTTTTTCTAATTGTTGAAAATGATTGGTTTTGCCCATGTATGACAAATAAGAAAATAAATTAAACATCCATTGTAAAAATGTATTTAAAAGTGTGTTTAATCTCCCAGTTTAATTTTCCTTATTGTATCTCTTATCTCAATTTCTTTGTTGGGCACTAAGACTCTTGTTTAGTAGCTCAGGTTCACCAGGGGTCATTAGATCTAAATTGGGTAGACTTTGTTTAAAGATAATGCCAGTTTTACACCAGTTTAAAATCACCTTGTCTTTTGTATCTGTTAAGCTGGTGAGGCAGTAGTGACATGAGTAGTTACTAACAGGCTGAGAAGGATCTTTACACTCTATTGGCTGAGGTCAACAAACAACGTGTGGCCTGTGGCATTAACAGATGCTTAACATATGAGAGGCCAAAAGGTCAGGTGCCGCCATACTCTCCTTTAAATGCTCCATTCAACTACTCACTGCTTAGAAAACAAACAAAATAAGGATAATACTAAGGATAGCTATTCATTTATGGACTTATTCATTTATTTGACATATCAACAGAGAATTTTGGTTCTGTTTAAACTCACACTAATGAATGATGTTTTTGCAATTATTTGTTCACACTTTAACAACTTCATAAGGTGAAACAGAGTTGATAAATACTAACTCAGAAAAAAAGCTCAGAGTTTTGGTAGATGTGATCTAAATCAACCGAGGCTGTACATAACTGAAGAGCTGCGCTCTAGTCTTTGCTCAAGGTTGACTCTCTGATGGGATTGACGTCAGTTTTTAGCATCTGCAGCTCCCTATTGCTTCTTTGACACCTAAGATTCATCAGAAGGCTTGCAATTAACAATCCTGCGACATAACAGAAGACAAGCAGTCATTTAACACAGCCCAAGGTACTAAATCACTAAAAATAATTTGAGTGATCTCAGTTCTGTTTGGAAAGATTGAGCAATTTTGTTTTGTTTGAGGCACTTAAGCCCATCCCTGCTGTTGAGTAAATTATTTACTATTTCTTTTTCAACTCCTAGCATCTTTTATTTATTTGTAAATGTTAGAATGTCAGTCTCAGGATTTAAACTATAGATGGCACCTTATGTTTTTGTTTGTGGCAATCTTTGACCACACATACAGCTACAACGGTTCCAATCTACCTACTTGTTTCAGATTTATATTCTAATCAATCAAAAATGATAAAAAATTCTAATAAATTATTCAAAAGTTAGACTCCCAATCAAAACTGCACTGCTGGATGGGAATAAAATTCAATCATAATTCACAGTTGCAGAATTTTAATAAATGAAGTGATAACACCTTTAGTGCCCCCATGTGGCTCATTTAAATGATTTTAAAATAATTTTTTGACAGCTTTTAGATTTATTGCTCAGAGATTAATGCAGTTTAGTCATTCATTTGACGAGATGAAATAAAAAGCATGCCAATTTGGTCAAAATCTTAAGTTTAAATTCCAGTTTGGTGCCTAAATGAATGCAAAGCTTTTCTGTACTGCTTACAGGGTCGAGGGTGGGCTGGAGCCTATCCCAGCAATGAGCAGGCGAGAGGCAGGGTACACCCTGGACAGGTCGCCAGTCCATCGCAGGTACTTAAGTTTATGTTGAAAAATGTTAGCATGCTAAAATGCAGATTTCCTCATGGCAATGCTCTAGATTACAGAGATTAAAGTCTAATAGATTCCATTGATGCCTTAATTAGTTATCCAAGTATGAAAAGGGCCCGAATATACCCAGGTGCTCATTTAGCACCTTATGCTAATGTTGACCAGATTGCAATCTACAGACAAAGTTCTGTGAAATACAAAATAAAAAATAAAAAAAGTTTAATCAGCCTTACACATCTGTTTAAGGCTTCTTTTTTTTCCATCCCAGAAATAGCATCAATGGCAGACACTGATTATGTGGGTGTGTTGCAAAGCAGCTTGTGTAAGAAGCACTGCAGGTAGACAGGCTAAACAAGTTTAAATAAAGCATGCTGTACAAAAATTAAGATCAGCTGATGACTGTGTGGCCTGTCTGAAAAGTCTCCCATTAGACAAAGTTGATATTGGGGAGGGTCACAGAAACTGAACGAAGTAAATCAAAACAAAAAGGGAAGTGAGTCTTTCATTGACTAAGTCTCTTTTGAACAACAAGGTGGCAGGGGTGTAAAACGTATGGCCCGGGGACTAAAACCAGCCCACCAGAAGGTCCATTCTGGCCTGCAGGATTAAATTGTTAAATGTAAACATGACATAGAAAACATTGACTACAATTCTTTTTAAACAAAAGTAATTGCAATTCTTAATTTGTCTATATATCTTTATATTTTAAATATATAACATTTATGCTTGAGGCAGGGGGATAACTTGTTATATCTTTTACATCTTTCTCTCCTGGTAGAGCTCAGTTTGAATGATTAAGGTGAATCAGTTCAGGTGGTCATGTGCAAATGTGCTGGTACATACATCTAGAATAACTTCTACGTTTTGACAAGAGGCTCTAATCATATAAAATTACCATAATTTAAGCTCCAGATCCGTGTAATTAAATGTTTTGGATTTGTAGATTCATTGCGATCTGTATGTTGTAATGTAAGTGTAAATGATGAACTGGGGCAAAATAGTTATCAAACTGCATTTATGTTTCTCAAGAAGTTTCAGGTTGTTCATAATGTGTTTCCAAAAGGACAGTTCATTAAATGTAAACATTTTGATAATGTACTTTACTTCTTTGGACTAAAACAAAGGGAATTTGGAGTTTTCATTATTTAAAGGTTATTATTTTGTTATATTGCTGGTCTGGCCCACTTGAGATTAAATTGCACTGTATGCGGCCCCTGAACTAAAATGAGTTTGAACTTGACGAACTGATAAGCTGAGTTTAGTTTGTCAATCAGTGGAGCATACAACCAGAAATGCAGCAGAGCAGAGTCGCAATGGTAAGTAGCTAACAGCCTGACACCTGTGCACCTGATCCAGCGCCTGTCATTAAGAACAATACAAACACAAAGGAGAGAAAAAGGTTGAGGGCAGCACATTTACAACCTGTTGATACAGTTTGGTCACCCCCATTGGCAGCCGTGTTCAAGTTTAATTACTAAGTTCCTAGAAGGACGTTTCAGAAATACTGCTCAAGACCTTCAAGACATTTGGAAAGTCAGAGGAATCTCACCAACCATTACCTCAAAATCCATCATAACCGTGGATACACCATGGAGACAGTTGTAGTGACTTATTCAAATGGAAGAGAATCTAATCTTCTGATTTTGTCCCTTGTTTAATTATTCAATATCTCTTCTTTTCTTACAGTAAATTTTCTTTTGGGGTCCAACAGCCTAAAAAAATCAGCCTTCCGCATACAAACCATTTTCCTATCAATCATTCCAAAAACCTCCTCTTACAGCTCTTTACAGAAGTTATAGAAGCTTTAGTGGTGGAACAGCTCTTTAGTTATTTAAATTATCTTTATGAAATTTCTTGTTCAGACTTATACTTTTCTGCAAATAGTAGTTGTACTGTTAAAAAATTGTGACTTGCTCCTTCCACCATGACATCCTTCCTCCTTGTTAGCATTTACATTCAAATGAAAGGCTCCAAATATGACACATGGAACATGGATGTGATGACATTCACACTCAAAGTCTCGCTACATTTCTCTATGTCATGTCGCTCCTGCTGAACGTCTCACTACATGATAACACGGAGTGAGACATATTTGGGTTATGAATACTGAAAGCTGATAGATGCATGACAATGTAGGAGACACAAAGCGTAAGAACTGTACAAAAAACATAGTCATTGTCCAATTTTTTAATATTTATTGAAGACATAATCTTTTTATCATCCTGTGTGAGATCAGGTTGGATTAATCTTTTCAGGAATGCAAAAGCAAAGCAAAGCCCAAATCTCCAACATTTATCTGAAAAAGGCATAAATAGATGAAAGGTGTGATTCACAGCATTAATAAATCAATGCTCATTGTTTAAACATGACCTGCACTTCAGCTATTAATTTATTATGAGTCCATTTGAATGTCATCCTGAGTTGTGCAACTCATTAAAGGATCAATATCATCATTATTTAGTATTAGATACAATGTGTAGTCTTTTAGCTTACTCAACATTGGTGACAAGAGCTTTGAAAATACATAGATGCACTGATGCTGCTTTGTTAATATAAATGTCATAACAGGTAATACACAAGCACAGATTTGCTACAAGCAATTGCTACACATCTAGAATAAGATAGGAAATAAACACTATCTAAAAATCATTATTATTTCTACATCTTCCTCTGCCAAATAAACACACATACATTTTGTTACAGTTTGATGGCACAAAGAGAGAGAAGATACACCAGTACAGTGTGATGGTTAGGAACTATATTGGGTCCCGTGCTGCATGATGAGGGGCTCTCTTTCTCCTTTCTCCACATTGGAGAACTTAAAAAGGATTTTGCTTTGGGCCTCTGACTCCTGGTCCTTGAGAAATATGGTGTTACTGGACGTCGCAATCTGTAATTTGATGTGTACCAGAGAAATGTCAGTGACTTCCATGTTTGCATGTTTCAAATATACTTGTAAAAAATAGAAAAAGCTGTGTCAAAAACAATGAAAATTATTCTATTATCTAGGAAAGATTGATATTGTAGGGATACCGACTATGGTATTGATTACATGCATAATTATACTATCACCTATCTTAACTGTCAATGCAGCTTTTTGATTATTACTAAAATTCAGAAACAAGATACTATGGTATACCAGACTAAACAAATTTTTCTATTTGTTTGTTTGTTTATCCCATAATCTTTTAGCTGTATTTTAGAAGTAAATGCAATTAATTTTTTTCTACTTCTAGTCTAATCTTAATTTGCTTTTACTTCTTAATCTTATTTAACTGCTTTGCTAACAATCATATTTGTATATTTTGATACATTTTTTCTTCTAATCTTATCCTCTATGAAGTTTTTTGACTCAATCATCTTGCTCATTCTTATCTACTTTTAGTTTTTCCTCAAACAAATGTCACACATTTGGCATTTGTTCAGTTTTTCACACTTACAACCATTACAACCCTCCCAATTTTGCTTAGAATATAATCCTTTAACTACATTAGAGTTGGGTGGGACAGGGTGTGTTTTTGATGTTTGTTAGTCCTAGGTTATGTTTTTTGTTGTTGTTGTTGTTGTTGATCCAAGCTTGATTGAAACATCATTTGGCAGAATTAAAGAATATCTTACATTCGCACTAGGATGTTACACCTGGTTCATTATAAGATGTCCAGCTCTTTGTTTACATTACCTGTGACCTGTTGAGGTGGCGAGGACGGCAGGCGATGACTATGATAAAGGAGAAAGTCGCTACGAGAACAGCAGCACATGACAGGATGAAGAATAGGTGGGTATTATCTGCAGATGACACACACAAAACGTGTCACAGAGTGTAACCTGAGATGAAAAGTATCATAAAAACAACAATATGAGACATTTAATATCTGGGTGACATGATGAAAGAAATGTTTTGATTCAGACAAATCAGGCATTCAGGGACAGGGGTTGCCAGATCTGACTGACAGTTTCCAGTCCAAACACAATGTAAAACCCGCCCATCTCAATGAAAACAAGGCCAGATCTAAACCTCTCTTGAAACTCATGTATATGTCAAGTTTAACATATTGTCTCCATTTCAAAATAAATGATCTAATGATATAACTGCAAGGACACAACAATTTGTTGAAATGTGTACATTTTTCACATTTGCCACAAAATGCAACTATTTTATTTATATTGATAATAGAATAGTTTCTAAAAACCCATCAAATGTTGAGAAAAGCAGCCCAGATTTTATCAACCAATGTTGTTTTTTTCCCAGCCCAACGTGTTCAAAAGAAGTCCAGTTGGGAGGAAATCAGCCCGATCTGGCAACAATGCTCAGGAACAAAACTCAAACTCCTCAGCTATCTCCTGGTAAGAAAGATAAAACATTTAAAAAATGGTTTATTTTGACTGTCAGTTGCATCAGAACCTCAAAGGGACCACAGCAAAAGCAAATCAATTGAGCACGGTAGACATGTGAGGACCAGTCGGATCGTTGTCCTCTGATTTGCTTGGGTTCCTCAGTTTTCCATGTCCCTTCTGTTTCTGCGGAACTAACTAATGCAGCCAGATGGCACATGGTACGTTTTATGTGGAAAACCGCATGACACAGCACAACATATCTTGGTTTCAACATACTTTTTTGATTGAAGAAAATCAACAAAAGCTAAATGTATACTTTCCCTCCTTCCAGATACTACTTGATTGATAAGCATTTTATCTAAATATGTTTAAATACAAAAACAGAAGCTTCAACCTGGGTAGAGATCTAAAAGAAACTTTCAAGGAGATTATTCGTTTACAGAAAAAGATATTATGAAATGTCCCTCATAATGTTCCAACATCAACTGTATCCAAAAAGGTAGTTTATTAATAACTTGTATAATTCAAATAAATACATATTTGTACATTTGTTTGTCTATAAAGTTTTTTTTTTAAAGTAGCATTTGGTTTTTTGGATTAGTATGTTATTCAGCAGGTATTTTGTGTGTGTGTGTGTGTGGGGTGTGGGGTGTGTGTGTGTGTGTGTGTGGGGGGGGGGGTGTCACTCACAGCTTCTCCTGACGTAAAGACTGAAAGAGGTCTCCAGCTTGCTGATGTCATTCCGAACACTGATATCCAGGCAGTGGACGCCGGCGGAGGTGAAGGTGTGGTTCAGCCGCAGTGTGTTTTCATACAGCATGGTGAGCGTGCAGCCCCCCGTCATATCAGGCACACAGTTTGTGAGGAAACGCCAGCACACCCACATTGGAGGACTGAAGACAAAATTAAAAGGAAAACATTGATTACTGAGCTTATTTTCTTTGCTGCACCTGGTCAGTTAAGAAAAAGATGATAAACTTGTTTTTGTGCAGTTATTTACTATATTGCGTTTATCAAGTATATAAAATTGTAGTTGGAATCTGTAACTTTGTAACTAATTTACTTTTCTTTAGTCATTTTTCTTAAGCTTACCTTCCATCAACATGAAAGGCCAAACTGGTGTTCTGAGACACTTGGTAGTCTGCTGGCCCCTTTAGTTCAATGTTTTTGATGGCATCTGCAAATTAAATTTCATTATTGATAATGTAATCTTTTACCAACAATCATACTAGCACAAATTCAACCAAATGTGCTCATACACACAACCTAAAAACTCAAATGACACAAAGAGATTTAATTTAGATTGCAAAGATGTCTGGGGACATCAGAGTTGTTAAGGCTCACCAGGTTGATCAAAAGCTATCCCGACAGTTTGGAATACACAAATCCATAGCTAGACAAATTGAGTTCAAAGTGGTTGACCAACAAATATTACTCCAAGAGAAAAATCTCACTTATTGCAACTAAATAGCTCTCTCACAGTGGAAAATGTTAATGTCCATGAGAGTACCAACACGATAATAAACAACAACTATGGGCATTGCAGGAATGCAAGAAGAAAGCCACTCTCCAGCAAGAACACTGAGGCCCGTCTGCCCATCTTCTCTTTCTGTACACTGATGGAACAATGAATTATCAGTCATAACAGAAAATTCTTGAGGGAAATAACAGATCCTCTGTGATCTGAATCCAAAGAGAAAGAGGGCCATGCAGCCAGGAAACAACTCTAAGCACAGAACTTGTTTTTACCAAGGAAAATTAAATGCCCATCTGTTTTCAGAGTTCAAGCTCTGGACAGACAGTTGGGCAAAAATAACCAAGTATTAAATCAGATTTTCACTTTCAGTAATTACAAGACAACCTGATGATGTTTTAAGTCACATTTATGCAGACAAATAGAAAACCCTAGGACTCAAAAACACAGTGCCAATTTTAGCATTTCACATTACCAAACTCCTAAAAACAGCTACTTTAGATAATTCATTGACCACAAAGATTACATTTTTCTATCGATTTTTGTTGGATTAATTTCTGAGCTAAAATAAATTCAGGGAAAACTTGCAACAACTGTATTTGAAACAAGGGACATTACCAAAACTGCAGCATCGAATGAGATGAATTGCATGTAAGCAAAATAACTTGTTACTCGTAACTCGTTACTCGTTTAACTGCTACAAGTTACAATTATAGATACTGAAACTACAAACCAAGCACTTGAACATCTGTAGAGTAGACCCCGGTGATTGGAGGTGTTGATTTGGCCACATTGACTCCTACTTTCAGCTGCAGTGTATAGTTTCCTGACACTGGGTAATGATATTGAACAACCGGTTCAGTCCCTTGGATCACTTCTCTGCATCAAAGATAGAAAAAGAAAATTAAAAAAGCTACGTAAGAAAAAGACAAAAAACATTTAAAAGCTTCCTGAATACTTCAAACATGATAAACCCTCCTACCCATTCCCCAGATCCCAGGTGTAAGTAAACTTGGCTGTGCTGAAATTCCTTTGCGGATCGAAGAGTTCAAACATCGTCTCTGTGGGAACATCTGACGCCAACTCTCCCGTGTCTCTCACATAGGTGGCATTTCCCTCCATTTGATAGAAAACTAGCTTCCCAGCTATATTTTCTATTGTAAAGATAAAGATAAAATAATAAATGCTTGGTTATAAAGCCAAGATGTTCATTAGAAAGCATGCTGGACGACATACCCAAATCTGTCAAAGGGCCTGTAGTTTCAACCACAGCCAAGAAAAGAGGGAGAAGAAGCATCAATATCCATACTGGATGTTTTCTGTAAACACACATTCATATATTAAAAAATGCTTTGCTAAATGTCAGATTTTAAAAAAAAAATTGTCATGTTTGACTTACCTATCCATATCTGCTGGGCTTCTCCTTTAAGGACCTCAAGTGGAAATGAAGTTTGAGTGGATGCAGTCAGAGTGGATGGATGATCTTTCTGGCCTGGGAGATTCACAGTATGCAAAAATGTGAACTATAAAGCGCTTGAAATTGGCACCATGCGTGTCAGTCATGTGGCTTTGGAAGAAGAATCAGCTTTTGAATAAAGTTTTTGGTCTGGGTCACATTTCTGTCCGTGGTGTGAGATGCCCCCACAGATATGGACGTATTTACAGTATCTGAATTTGTCTCAAATTAGACTTAAATGCTAATTTAATGAGGTCAGATCGGGCATATGAATAAAGCCAACAATCTGGAAAATGACTCATTTGGCCGTATAGAAACTAATTAAATTCTGTTAAAAACGAATTGATATGAACTTTGATGTGACCAAACAAAAATGAATAAAGCATAAGTGTAAGACATAATGTTGAATTGTTTTCATATATTTCCTGCACAGTAAATTTCCTACACATCAGTATCTGACTCAAAAAATGATTATTTTTTTCATATTGAGTGCAATGATAGTTGTTTGAATTTCTATATCCTCCCACATGATGATTGATTCAAACGAAGACTCCAACAAAGCTGATGTGAAATGGACAGTCACAGCTCAGGCTTGTGGCCTGACCAATCGTAGGAAATTAGGCTGTTTTGAGATACTTTTGGTTTAATTTGTTTTGGTTCTGTTGCTTCCTCACTGAATCATTTGCCAAGGTTGAGAATATTACTATGTTTGCTGCTTTGTTTGATTTTCCTGATGCATTGTGACTGTTCTGTGTCCTTGTATGAGCAACGGTACCATGCTCAAAGGTAGCAGATTTGCCCACAAAAGGATTACTTTTGTAGGCAACAGATGTATTTATATACAAGTGGAGTGGAGGTAATGGTTTGTATCACAAGGAAAAAAGTCCTCTTTTGTGTCAATCTATTGCTGCATGAATATCTCTGCATACTGCAAAAAGAACGTGCAAAAAGTCCCCCCCCCCCACCAATTAGCCAATGAATATGACGCACATAAAAAACAGACGTACCTTGAGACCACTCTTGAAATTACATGCCAGCTGCAGGGCTAGATTGCCCCCATTAGGCCATGTAATGCTTTACAACCAATACTGGATGACATTGGTAAAATGAACTGTCTAAACTGAAAATGTGGCATTTATCTAAGACTTGGAGGTGTTGTTTCAGGCAGTTCTTAAACTTTACTTACTTGACTTATTGCATTTCAAAGGGACACTGCCACTGCCAATTTACGGGCACAAACCAGGTGTACTGTATGTTTTCAACAGCATATAGTGGAAAACAGCAAGTTCTCTAGCCTGTAGCATGCTGTTTCTTAAGCCTCATTGTAACAAAAGATTTTTTTTCATGTAAAGAGACAAGGAAAAGCAAATTTATTTTCATAGGACATTTCATTTCTCTGAACACCATGTCATCAGCTGATGGACCTCCTCTCTGTATTGAGTCTGTTGTTGTCCATTATGAGTCAGTTATAATTTGTGCCAGATATTTGGAGAACATCAAAAGAATGTTGTGTTCTTAGTTTTCAATTATCTGCAGTGAGTGGGCGTGGATTTACGTGCACCTGCAGAGTTTAAATACAGTTAATCCCTTAATCAACAATCTTGTAAGGGCTTCTCTTCTTTAGATTTTATTGGTGTGCATTTAATAATGAAATATAACTTTTAATAATATGAAACTGTGAATACATCACTTTTACTTATAAATGTTTTCGTTGTTTTTGTTGTTTGTTGTTGTTCAGTGTAACTTTACTGTCCAGGCACAGGCTACGTAACTGTGCAATTAGCTTTATGGCAGCGCCCTCTCTTGGCAAGATGGAGTATTGCATCTGAATATTAGAAGCACCCGCGTGAAGATCCTTCATACCTGGCTTCTTTTGTTTTTTTTGTTTTTTGTTTTTTTTTGTTTTTTTTTAAGACGAAGTCTCAGAAGCTTTTTTCTTTCAAAGTACTGTCAACTTTTATTTGTGTCACACCTCTTGTGACGCCAATGGACCCTCCCACCCCCGCGCCCCCCCCCACCTCGCGCTCCAGTCCTCACAGCCGACCCTAAACGCACGGGGACTTCTGTCGGCGTCTCAGTGAGTGAGTGAGTCCACCGCCACCGGCTGCTGAACGCCCACATGCACGGAGTCAAGGTGCAGACAGGGAGCAGAACCGACTCTGGGATTTGTTATTCGGAGGAAAAACATCACCAGGATTACCTAAAACAGTAAAACATAATACATTTTTTCCTCCAATATCTGGTATTCAAAAAAGCCTGCCGTCATGTCTCGGGCTCCTGAGGGTGTGAGCAAGCTGACTGAAAGTACATACAAGGTGAGTCAAATGTCTGGAAAGTAAGGAAACGTATATATATAATTGTTTTAAAGATTAAGTTTGAGAGTGGAAATATTTGTTGCTGAGTGAGCGTAAAATCAGCGGTGAGTGTCACAAAAGAGGCAAGTTATGCTGTATGTGCTTGAATTATCAGACTTCGTTGAAGTTTTATACTCTTGTACAGAGGAGCCATATTTTGCCTTTATATTTTAAAACATATTAGATATGGACAGCTGAAACTTAAAATATGGAGGAATCAACGCAACACCCTTTTATCAATTGTGCATAAATCACATCTAACCATGTTGCTGTTAAAGCACCTCAGTATATGTGATGTAGTGAAGGGCCTGCCTGTTTATCAGCACACTTAAAGTAATTGAATCAGTAGTTTGATCGTGAATGCAATCATGACTTAATTACACGAATTAATCTCATCAAGTTTACAGCTTATTACATGTAATAAGCTTTATGCGTGTGGTTGTCACGCCTCGGAGAGGACCACATACAATCATGGATGTAAAATTATAACAATGACTGGGAGGTTATTTTGTAAGTTGTTGGATGGTAGAATTCAGGTTCAGCTTTTCCTTTTTTTCCCCAGTTGAAAGTCCTCACAGGTGTAGAAATAGAAAGTCTGACAGACAAGAGTCATGCCTGTAATTTACAGTCTGTCAGTTTCAGCTGAGAGAAAGAAACAGAATTCAAGGAACCTGTTTGCCTCTCCTCTGTTTTTTCTTCCCCCCTCCATGTAAAGTCATACCTGCCCCCCCCCCTTTCATTGTTCTATTGAGGGTGTGCCAGGGGAATAGAAAAAAGGGGGGGAGTGAGCAGCACTTGATTGTTAAGACTTTTCAATAAACTGAGAAGGGGGTGGCAGGGAAGCGATGAGGTTCGTCCTGCAAATAGCTGCCACTTTGTGTGGGACTTCGCTCTTTTCAGGGAGTTGTACAGCATACGTGAGAGGTCAAGTTAAAGATTGAACGTTTTTATTGTCCTCACATGCTGATATTTATAGAGCAAAAACAGAAACCCTTGCTCTTATTTTCATGTTTTCTCCACCCACGTTAACAAAAATAGCCTTGAGAGTTTGGGTATTTGTGACAAGGCCTGTTTTTTCTAGAAGAAAAAAAAAGACATGTTCGTGATTGAAAGAGAACGCAATTTGGGAATTGTATTAATTGTTTGGAGAAAGTGTGGTTGTTGCTTTCTTCTTCAACAATGTGTCTCTGCTCTGTATCCCAGAATGTGATGGAGCAGTTCAACCCAGGTCTGAGGAACCTGGTCAACCTCGGCAAGAGCTATGAGAAATCAGTAACAGGTAAACGTGGCTTCACCTTCACCTTATCAAAAGAGGATGCTAAGATATACGCTCATATTAGGAATGAAAGTATTAGGCTTATTCTTTAAATACTCTCACTAGAACTCCAAATGATCCTGCCGGGAAATCTTCTCAAACAGCTCAGTGATGTTTGTCTTTTTGCCACACAGTGATGACTCTAGCTGGAAAAGCCTACTTCGATGCAGTGTCAAAGATTGGAGAAAATGCTATCTTGTCTCCCGTCTCCAGGGAGCTTGGTGAGTTTCATTCATGTCCAGTTTCAGTTTACCTGCAGTGAGCAACATCTCAACGGTGCCTGATACCTATGCCTGAATGTCTCTGTTTTAAGAGATGTTCAAGAAACATGACCTCTCACTTCCACTTTTGTTTAGATATGTATGAATAAATAAATGAACATCATGGGATATGTACTTATTCATTCTCCTCATGTTCATGTCTCAATATAAATGTAAGTATACAGCCAGACTGCAGATAAGATGGCCGTTGTCTCTGACAAGTGAAGCTACTTTTTAAAGGCCATACACCTGCATTCCCTCTAATGGCAAGCAGGAGGTCGGCCCTGTGGTTGCTAAAAGGAATATGATTGGGTAGAAGGCTAAAAGAAAATGACCCATGTTCTGAGATTTGTAACCTCGGTGCACATTTTTCTCATAGATTCATAAACTAAATCACTAGTTTTTGAAGACACAGTACAGAACTTTGGCATATTTTCTCACTGACCCGCCCCCTAACGACATGCAGCTAATTTGAAGAAAGTAAGAGATAGTAATATCTTGACTCTTCTTTTATTTCAAGCTCTGTCCCTTTCTCTCTTTCTTTTCCTTTCCAATTATGTCTTTTTGCGTTTCTTTGCTGAATCAGCACAGTGCTCGTTCAAAACGGCCAGCGTGTCTATATCGGCTGGGTAGCATGTGACGAGGTGCGTAAAGATGTCATGTGGCGTAGCAGAAGTTGGGAATTACAGTTTCTCAACCTCGGGACGCTGCTAGGCAGCGCATACTCCAGAAATGTGCATAATAAATGTTGCTGTGCCATCAAATGAAGCTGTAACTATTGCTTTCTCATGCATGCATGTTATTGCTCATTTCAAATTTTTGTATAAAAGCTTCACCAGTCACTTGTATGCTTCACAATGGCAGCACACAGCATCTTAACTTTATAACATTTCACATAAAAAATTGAATGTGTTGTAATGACATTTTTGTGTTGACTTTAAATCACATACCAGTGCAATACAATTTTAAAGAAGCAGCTTCTCACAAATCACTTTTATGTCACCTTCAATCCTTGACCGAACAAATGATCAACATGGCTGACCTAAGCTGCTTTGAAACATGTTGATTTTGTAACCACTGCTAAAAAAAGAAACACACTAGTATGCATGTACTCGTTACTCCTACTAAGCTAACTAATCAATCAGATTACTTCTGAAAATATCTAACTGAATTAAAAAATTTACTATGAAATAATCAAATTATGTTCCACTGAAATCTGCAGCAATGTTTCACCCGAATGTCCTGTGATAATGGAAGCTGGGTACCATTAAAGTGCTGCTTTTATCCAGCCTCGAAATGGTGACGTATTTTGCCTCTGCAAAGCAAATCAATTATGCAGGCATTTGGAAAAAACAATGATTAAGTGCTCAAGGCACAGCAGCAGTAAAAATTAATCATCATTATGCACTGTTTACCTCTCTGATTGAAGTGGCTGCCATTGAGTGTGAACAGATTGTTTTGATCCACCCTGTGCATCAATATGTCTGTCTGTGCTAAATTTCCGATTAGACTTACTGTGTTTAAGGCTTATAATTACAAACCATTACAATTCATCATGTTTCTTTCTGGATTCTGCTGTGTCACTCCTAACTTACGGGGTATTTAAACTGGGCTCAAGTGAGCAAAGGTTGATGTAAAAGGTAGGAAAGCAGATCAGCTGAGTTGAAATGGAAGAAATATAAAACTGTTTTTTTTTCTGCATTGAAACAGACTAAATCATTTTTATGAAGCTGTCGTTGTATGAAAGGCATGATGTGCACCTGTCACTTTCACTGGAAATCCAAACACAGCAGTGAGCGAGGTAGTAAAGTACCTGGACAGCATAAATTACCTCTCTAATGTCTGTTGCAAGGTTAAACCATGATAAAAATGCATTT
>JBBBVU010000023.1:16379571-16393088 GCA_037177055.1 Atherinosoma microstoma | reverse complement strand
GGTAGTAAAGTACCTGGACAGCATAAATTACCTCTCTAATGTCTGTTGCAAGGTTAAACCATGATAAAAATGCATTTGTTAACATGAAAAGCACAGAGCAAAGCATCACAGACCAGGATTGCTTTATTTGATTTGATTATAAGAGCTCCAAATGATGCTTGTTAACATGAGACCCATGTAGCTATAAATATAGTACAACAAATACAGAAAGTCTGCATTTTAACATAAATTTTACTCCCTCCATTTGTCTTGCATTACAAAACTTTTTTAATGTGATAAGAGACACCGTGTACCGGGCTGTTACAAAACCTCAATCAAGTTTGTTGAGCCACACCCGGCAGTGAACAATAGGAATGTGTCATCATTGAATAATTTTCTTTGCTGTATTTTGAGCATGAGGGAAGTCACGGATGTCATTTTCGACCCTGAGCATTCAATATGCATCAAGTTTGATCAATCAAAACTGGTTTGGATTCAGAGTCTGAACTTGGGAGAAAAGCTACAATAGCAGCAGAAAAATGTATTCTTGTCGATTTTTGAGAAAATATCAACTAAAGCATGTTAAATCTGTGATCACTGTGATGCATCTGGTGCAGGGGTAGTCAGCGTGGCAACTAGCGCAGTAAAAAAGGTTGTTGCTTGAATGCGTGACCAGATACTCGACCCTGCTTACTCTGTCGTATTTTTTGACCCAAGTCATAAACACTTGTTGCAATGTCAGAAAGTCTTCTGGATGGCCTCAAATAAAAAGGCATGGGAAGCCTTGAACTCCTTGCTGTATAGTTATTCCTTGTCTGCCTGGAACAGACCACAAGACAGTGTGAATTCTCTCACCCAGCGCTGCGTGCAAAATAGCAAACCCACTGAACAAACAGATTGACAGAAGAGACTGTCTTCCCACTGAGCCACCCATCCCCTGTTCTACTGTCTGCCCATTTAGACTCTACAAAACCAGGAGACCTTCAACTTCACACAGTTTTTCATGACCTCAAGTGACTTTTTAACCATCTCCAAAAGAAGAAGGTTTCATTTAAGCACACCGTTCAATATAGTTTTCTTAGAACTCCCAGCTGAGCTGTCAGGGATGACAGTCCTGGTACATTTCTTTTTAGTTCTCTGATACAGACAGGTGTAAAGATTTTTTTTTCTCTATAGTGACAGATTATTTTTCTTTCCCTCTCTCCATGAATGGAGTGGTGAAAAAGCACTTGCATAACAGAGCTTGGCAGGTAGTGTGTTTGCAGAAAGCTACCCGAGGCGTTTACTTGCACTGTTTCTTTTTTCAGATTGTTGCCATGATTGAAGTGACATTGAATCAGCAATAAAGAAGGGCTTTCAGTCAGCTGCCTGAAGGAAAACTAAGTACAGTATGCACAGATGAGCAAATGCTGAAAAGGTTCACCGGCTCTTTAATCCCTTTAATTGACTTCCCTAAAAGCGGTTCTATTTTCTCCTGGTAATCCAAATGATCAGACAGTAAATGCTGATATTTTACGATTAAGACCAGCCTCACAAATGAGATTCGCTCCTATGCAGTATTTGTCCCAGCCTCCCCATCTATTTGCAGTCACTAATATACTTTGTCCATTGTTAACTGGTTTGAAAATGTATTTAGTTTGCTTTAGAAATGACAACTTATGTTTTGATCACTAAAACAAACTCAAAATCAAAGTATCAGGTTATTTATCACAGAGGTTTTGCTTCTAAAGACTTTTAATATTAGCAGCTAACGTGCTACCATTAACGAGCCTATGAATCAGTAGGTTGACTTCATGGCTTTACTTTTAAGCAGGTCACAGATAATAAAAAAAAAAAGATAATTACTTTTTTTTTTGTTTTTAAAAGGAAAACAACAAGATGTTACTTGTGTTTATTTAGAGGTCATTGACTCTCCAGGGAGTTGCTCTTCCACTCTGCAGCGCAGCAGGTATTGAAGGGCCTGAAAATGTTCATGGAAAATGAATAGCATGAGCCGCACCCCTTCCACCTTTTCTCTGCACTGTTTTTTAAGCCTCAGCTTAAATTGTTGCTTGAAAAAATGATGTAGTGTGTCAGCTTGAGAAAAATAGTAATGTCGGCCAGTTTTTTCCCCCTTTCTCTCTAGAGAATGAAGAAAGACTGCTGAGTGTTTCCCGCTGATAGCTTTCATAACTGATTTTGGCATTCTGTTTGAAGTTATGATTGATAAGAGTTACTTCGCTATTTCCAACATCTGGCTTAGAGCTACCTGACATGACTGGACTTACTCTTCATAAACAATATTCTCTTTATCATCAGCACGTGAAGGGCTATTTATCTTTCCTGACAGGCACAGTATCAACAAGTATCAGCAAGCCATATTTCTTTAAGTCACAGTCCTGTCACCAGAATAAAATAATGAAATTTTACATTCCCAATGACTACGGTGAATAATCTGAGCCGAAGGAGCCAAATTTCCTTCTTGACGTGTTGCCTGGTATTTTGTCAGGAACATACTCTGAGTTTACAGTTTAATTTAACAACCAGGAAGTTTTTGTGCCTAAATCAAGCCAATAAGTGACTGATGAGGAAACTAAAATAATTTTTTTTTAAAATACTCATGTCTGGGAATGACCAGAGATGTCATGTGTGTAAGGGAGCATCATATTTATATAAAAGGATGAAGATCCTGCAACTTGCTCCATCAAATGGCCTGTTGCAAGTCTTTGAGGGCCACTTAAGTTTTTTTCTGTCTTTTAAAATATCTCCACAAGTCACTGATAATAGAGGATACTAGAAGTTCAGAAATATTAAAATTGATTTTATTTTCAGTCCGATGTTTGAGTTGACTGCTAAGATACTGCTACCTCTTTCTATATCCATGCACTTTATTGTCACCTGTCTGCTAAACTCAGCTAGGATCAAGCAAAGAAAGTATAACAATATTCCTATCTTACTCTGAGAATGTGTTTAGGTTTGATTACATAGATCTTTATTCATCCCTCATTTGAGAAATTTAGTGTTGCAGACAGCTTTATGTGGTGCACAGTATACACAGAACCCAGATAGAGACACAACCATTTGAATATAGATAAATACATGCAAAAAAAATGACAAGATAAGAGAAAGGTGCAAAAAAGAAAAGAGCTGTTATAAATACTGTAAAGATCCAAAGCAAAGTGACAGCGTGATTGGCCAAATAAATAGGTTTAAATATGAATAGAATTGAGTTGTATAAAGTAAATTAAGTAAAATAAAGTAAAGTAATGATCCAAAAAAATGAACATTTTTCAAAACCTGAAGTGATATCAACGTTACTGCTCAGGATATTCAGTAAATCTGCACAATTTTTGAGTACAGTTACGTAAATCATGAGTTGTGTGACTAGAAAACTGTAGTTTTAGTCACATAAATATCAGGATCAGCCAAACATACACAAGCTGTGTGGGTAGAAGCTGTTGGAAATATGTTAAATGCAGCAGGTAGGATGTTGTTTTCTAGTCAATATAGTGTTCAGTCAGTTGTGACTGCTCCCGTCACACTCCACTTCCTCTTATGATCCTTGACTGAAAACCTTGATTCTGCTCCATTACACTGGGAGTTTTCTCAGGAAGATCTCTAAAGAGACCAGAGAGTCACTTACTGTTAAGTAAAGCATGAAGTTGGAACATATGAAATGTTGCCTGTGTTCGCTCTGCACCACATGTGAGTTAACAGCTATTTCAGATTTGAACCAGTATTTTGAAAAGAAATAAATAATTTAAAATCTTAAAATTTACACAATTTTCTAAATCTCAGTTCTGTAAACCTCCAAGCTGTTTGAGTCAACCTTAAACTGCAGCATTATGTCAAGCGAGATTTAGTTTTCATGCTCTGGGACGAGCCATGTTCATTTGTTTGGGTGTTAAATGATTTATGTGCTCTTTATGATAACAGGTCATTGCTCTGTCTTAAGGCCACTGTCAGAGCAATTGATCTGTTGCTGAATAAAACTAGACACTGAACTCACTAATGACAGTAAATTGTTGCTTTTGATCGTCATTATTAAAATAAACTGATGATCAATAGTTAAGAGTGGAATATCTGATTGGTCACTCATGTAGATTGGACTCCAAAGGCCTCAAAGCACACACATTTGTTAAATGGGATGGTTATATTAACAATCCAATATATAAGACAGAGTAATATCTGGAGGGGCATACTGTTAATTTCAGCCAATTGAATTGGCTACCTATTGAGAAATTCTGAATATTTTGCAAATGTCGCATTTAGATTGCATGTTTCAGTTCAAGTAATAGTTAACTGAACAGTTTTGTGTTCATAGGATATGATCTTTATCAACAAATTCAGTTTGCTAACTTATCCTTTTTTCCGTTTGACATCTTGAAAGTTAATTATTTTCTAAACTTGCTCACTTCTCACCTTTCAAAGCAGCATTCATAAGAGAATCTATCTTGCTGGGTTCCAAGCTCTTCGTGGCCAAAACACAGATATACGTAGCAATTGGGATTCTAGGAGGTTACAGTTAGATTTGAAGGGTGATGACAGCTGCTGTTCACTGGCAGGTTCCTGCGTGTTTCACTTGGTAGGCTGAAGTTCGTCACTTCGGTAGATGCTTCATCCAGTCACTTACTAAGTAGGATATATTTTCTAAAGTGCCCAGCTGTTTGTTTTTCCCTTGATAGATTATAAGGAAGTTAAGCACTCAATCCTTTTTTATCTCTGTCATAAGGAAGTCTAAAGGGAGATTGGCCTCAGTCACTAGGTCAGCTTGTTATCACCAGTGCAGATTTTGTAGCAATCACAGTGACTTAATTGTGATAACGCAAAGGGCGAAGCTCATCCATGACAACATCCAATCTGTCTTCCAACTTGTATTTGAATGAGTGTAATGGATTTTATTTGATCTTGACTCATTCAGGTGTTGGCTATGTCTTACCTCAGACCCTACATGCCTGTGTGGGTAATCAACAATGCATCACACTTAAAAAAACTGAGTTACAAAGTGATGATCAATAACTAAGGCAAAGTTCAGGTCTGGTCAATAGATTACATTATATCATCTGTGGACCTGGTGAAAAGATTTATTATTGCACACCTCCTTTATCTAACACCAAAAGGGTGGGATATGCATTGACTCGAGGTAATTCTATCTTATAAAACGCATTACCAGTGGAAAAATGTAAAAGGCGTTGTTATTTGTCCAATAAACGTCAAGTTAAAGAAGCATTTAAGAAAACCAAGAACACAAAAAAGTGTTTTTTTTCTTTCAATACACAGCAAACAGCCTGCTCAGAATTTTTTTTACATAAAGACATCAAAAGATTCAATCCCAGCAAGTATTTGGCAACAGTGGGAAGAAAAATGTAATTTTAACAGAAAGATGTCCCACAGACTCAGACACTGGGAAGAGCACCATCTGTTTCAACCTGCTGTTGTGAGGGGATAGGAAGAGATAGTGCCATTGGGTTACAGGTATCTTCATATCCACTAATCTTTACACTCACATAAGTGAGCACAGGCGTTTAAATTAAAGGTCAAAGTACATTTTATAGGACTAGTTTTAACAGTTCCGTTTTTGGTAATATCCAGTGCAAAGAAAAGTTTTGGTGAACTGGGTGGTGACACAGTGTTCATAATACTGAATCATAGTCTAAATGTGTGAATCATTGGATCCCGTAGTTTTCCACAATGATCTTACCTCAAACTTGTATCAGCCTGCTATGAAAAAAATGTGTCAGCATGCTGTTATCTGAAACAGCTGAAGGGAGACTAGATTATCTTGGTACTTAAAATCTTCAAAAGGGAACAAATCACCAGCAACAGGCAGCGATTAGAGATAAGATAAACTAAGAAAAAGCTTCCCTGTGTTGCCATGGCTCCTTAAGATGCTAAACTTGAATAGCACTATAGTATATTGAGGGGAAAACAAAACAAAATGAAAACAGCACCTAATTTCCTTTGACAAAAACATAATTGAGTATCTTTTCTAGCAATACATCCTTAACTTGGTCACAGAAACATGCAACTTGTGATGGTTTCTGTACCCTCTACTCTTCCTCAGGAAGGTTTTCACACCTTGTTCACCCCAAAGGTGAAACCTGCTGGTATACAATGGCCTCTTTGAACCCCCCCCCCCTCCCAGCCTTTCTCAGCCTCCCCCTTCCATCCCGTGCGGTCCGTTGTCGAGGCTTGTACAAACAGCTCTACGTCCAGTGCCACCCCCACATTCAAACACAAAGGCAGCATTTACCAGTACGTTCTGGTGACCTTCAGAGGGCAATGTTGTTATAGCTGGGTGCCGCCTGCTGCACCACAGAATTACAATTCTGTATCAGTGGGTCATTCCGTTTGTTTGCTCTGGATGAAGGCGTGCGCAGAGGAATGTCAGGTGTTGGGTCAACTGTGCATAAGTATTCTGACATGGTCAACAACCCAAACATGACAAAGTGAATCTGACACCTGTGCTCTCTTTACCTTTTTTGAGAGGTTGTTGAAACTATGTGGGTCTGTAACTCTTTCCCTTTTCTACAAACACTGACAGTCACATGTGCAGATATGATATACAGTATGTGTGTTTTCAGGTGTCACCAGAACATTTTGTCCTATAGTAAACCTGTCTAGATTTTGCCCCATTGTGACAGAGATTGCGCTATAAACTGCTTAGCTCTGACCGTCCACTTCTGTTTACAGTATTGACTCACTCCCATTGTTTCATGTCATATGCTGCTCTGCCTATGCTGTAGTTTGTTTGTGAATGGAGACTGTTCTGTATCTGACTGCACAATACCAGAATGTTTCATAGAGATTACTTATTGACAGCTGTTCAAATATTGAAAGGAGATAAGTCATCTGGAAATATGGACTGTAAAAATGTATGCAAGGCTTGATGAAAAACTGGTTACGCAGGAATTTTGGAAAGTGGTAACTCCCGATGGGTTACTTTCACAGAATAAATTGCATGTCTGCATGTTTTTCCGCTTATTGGATCTGTGCTTAAGGGTTTTCCAAAGCTTATTTTCACCTAACTTTCATAAAGGAACAGTTTAACATGTGGCAAGCATGTTAATTGGCCAACATGCAAAGAGTTAGATGAGAAGACACCACTGTCATGTTCCTATGATAAATATGAAGAAACACTAAGCAGCCCAGCCAGGTTTAAAGAGTAGAAACAGGGAGAAAGCTATCAGGTGCTATCAAAAGGCAACAAAAACATTCACCAGCATGGTAGCACATTATAAAACATGAAACCTGTAATCATGTCGAAAATACTTAGAGCTGTTCTCACTATCTTGCAGGGGTTGTTCTGATGGAGATTGCAGAAGCCCATCGAAAGGTCAATAACGAACTGGAAGAGAACGTAAGTAGCCTTAGAAGTCTGTCATTAAAAGTTTGACACTATCTTAATTTTGATTCAGTAGCTCGCTGATAATCTTGCTAAGCATTTAAAAAAAAAAAAACACTTATCTAACTGCAATTTAGTCACCTGATTATCAGTAAGGTGTGTGTTTTGTGTGAAGCTCCGGTTATGCTTGATGCATTGGTTAATATTCTCCCTCATACATCAGCATTGCTTGTGCCTATGTGCATCTTCACCTAAACCTCAGCTATTGTAGCAATGCACAGTGTACCACTACACAGCTGGAATAGCAGAAGGGACAGTAATAAAAGCAACTACGCTGTAACAGCTACTTCTTATCTTATTTCCAAATGCTATTGCATGGATGGATTTTAGAAATGCCTAAAGAAACAGATCTACTCATACATGTCTGCCTCTTGCTCAGGGATCTCTCAGGTCTTCGAAAGCCGCTGTCCTGCAGGTTTTAGATGTTTTCCTGCTCTAACAAACCTGATTCAAATTAATGGGTCATTGTACAGAACTAAACAACAACAAGCTGTTGAATCCATTTAATTCGAATCAGGTGTGTTGGAGCAGGGAAGCACCTAAAACCTGCAGGACAGTGGCCTTTGCGGACAGGAGTTTCAGATCCCTGCTCTAGCTCAACCATTTTAGAAATGTACCAGCTGTGCCAGGTTACTAAAACTGGGATGTTAGCTATAGGGACATCACTTTTTGTGCTACATTTTACATGTGTAAAAACAGTCATTTCATATACAGAAGGTACAGCTTCTCCATACAGCTGTCCCAGGTTTTGAAACTCAGCATTGAGCCTTTTGCTACAAGTCATTCCCTGCTTTCTGACCCCCTTTTATGTTAAGTTACTATCACTAAAGGCCACACCATCTGTCTTCTCTTAATTTTTTGTTGGATCCATGCATTCCAAACAGAGTTGCATTAAAATGGTGAAGCAACATTAAATAAAATACACAAAACTGTGATAAAACATAATTAGATTTATTTTGATTTATGTTTTTCATTCATACCTTTTTCCATTTCAATGCAAATAAATCTGCTGTAGATGACAGATTTAGTTCAAGTTGATTTCCTTGTTTCCTGAGGCAACAGGAACTTAATAAAGAGTTGATCATATTTACCGCATTCAGTTTTATGGGCCTGTGTAGCTCACGTGGCAGAAAATCAGACTTTTACTCTGAGGGTCCAGGGTTCAACCTGTTCAGGCACACTGAAACCAGCTTAAATTGTTCCTTATTTCTATGGTTATGGTAACATTTGGATCAGATGTCGGTCCATCAATTCCTGTTTTTCCCCTAGGATATGTTGACGTGTCCTTGGGTAAGACACCCCACCCCACATTGCTTTCTGATGTTTCTATTGGGGTGTGAATATGTATAAAAGTGCTTAATATAAACTTAAAAGTGTGTGTGGATTTGGCATGTCATGTTAAATTGCTTTGAGTAGTCAGATAAGACTTAAAAAGCACTTTACATAAACAGTTCATTTACCTCAGTTTTCTTGTCCGTTCATGTTCATTTATTTGATTTAGTTTGGTATGTGTGGAGGATAAAAGGGCATTGCATGATATAAAGAATAAAAATTGTGTATGGTTTTAGAAATCCACTTGTTTCTAGTTATCCAGCTGTTATCTATTATTGTAGAGTAACCAAATAACCAAACAGTCATTTGTTGGACTTCTAAACTAAGTGACTTTGTATGAGTATCATTGATGGACTAATGAAGTTAGAAGTTATTGAGAATTATTGTTTTATCTGTATTGCAGCTATGACAACAAGTAAAGCGGCTCAGTTGCTATTTGTCAAATGCTAAATTTATCTTTACAAAACAGATCAATTGTTACCCTTCTCCTTTCAGGACCTTTCAACCCCATTTCTTTCCTTTTTTCTTAGCCTGATGTTATTGTTACAAGTGAAAGAAAGTTTGACAGGAGGGCTGAAGTCCTATTATCATTCCTGGCTCTCCTGCTTGGTGAAATACTTCAGATACCTAATGACATTAACTGAACTGAATTCAAGTGTGACTACGTTAAACATGGCAACAGTTCAAACACAACATTCAGTTTTATGTTAGAAAAACTGAATACTGTCAGACCAACAAGAAATGCTAAAACTGCTTGTGAGTGTGCTTGTATTATATGTGAAAGGCAAAGGTTGTAAATCTTTAACTTTAATAAGTTGATGAGCCAGTCTAAGTAGGTACAATTTGCATAGTTTCTATCACCTTACTGGAATAATCTGTAGCCATGTGACTGAACTACACAATGTGTCCAAGATATAAATGCATGTAAAGTTATGTCTGATCAAACAAATGTCTCTGTGCAGTTCAAGAGATTCCACAGAGAGGTTATCGTAGAGCTGGAGAAGAAGACAGAGATGGATGTGAAGTACATGAACGTAAGTGACACCATATTTAGAGAAACTCAATTCTCCTTGAGTGTCTTATATCTGAATCACCAAATTACTTTTGTGTGATGCATCTCTTGTCAAATGTTTGCAGGCCACCTTCAAGCGCTATCAGACTGAGCACAAACTGAAGCAGGACTCATTGGAGCGCTCTCAGACAGAACTGAAGAAGCTCAGGAGGAAAAGCCAAGCAAAGCACTCATCCAAGTATGATATCAAAGAAAATGAGGTGAGACTGAAACCAAACTGATATCTTTACCTTTCCTCACCCGCAAAAGCATTTTGGTAGGATTTCCAAACATGATACTGTTGAATGTTACGCTCCAATGCCTGTGAAAGGAAAACGACAGGTGTAGAGTTTGCGTGACGGGGTTAAGACAGGGCAAGTCTAATAATATTCATGCATCAGCTCATAACAGAACATGTGGAGAAAGTGTTTTCATGAAGATGCCTCATGGGGCTCAAATTTCAAGTCTGTCTTCCAGTCGTGTTTCAATATTATGTAAGAGCAGACATTTGATGACAGACATTTGGAAATGGCCTTTCACTAAAGGAGACCAAAATCATCAGAGGCTAAGATTTCAATGGCTGTTTGCAGATAGTCATTTTACATAGAAAACAATATGAACATTAAACAATGACTCACTTTGTGTAGCTACAGATGTTATGTAACTAAAGGCACACACACCCAAATTTGTTCAAACAAAAGCATGCATGCAAGCACAATTTCAGGCCTGATGTGATGCAGGTAATATTGACTTTAAAATAAAACAGATTTAAGGCAGTAAAGCTCTCCATTTAGGGAAACTAGATTAAGTTCAATTCTGCAGGACAGATTCAGATTTTATTCATTAATCAGTTTACAACAGTTTCTATAATGCACTGAAACTTAGCGAGGCAGGGCTGCGGATGTTTGTTTTGTGGTTTCAGTCTTGATTTCAGAATCTTTTGAACTTTAGTTCTGGATTCATGATAGCAAAACAGCTCAAAGTACAGAGTAGTGTACCACGAAGCAAATTCAACAAATCTATGCTCTCCGCAAAACTAAAAACTCCCTGCAGAGGTAACAGGCACTGTGATGATGGTTATGTTTCTTTATTAACCCAGGCTTCCCTCTTCTGGCTTTGTGAGTGCATACATGAGAAGGATCCTTTATGTATCATTTGACTCTTTCTGCACAAAATATGCCGACCGCCTGACACTTAATATGTAAGAAGAGAGGTTCAACAAATGGAGAAGTGTAAAAAAAAAAAAAAATCAAATTGATATGAAAATAAAAGCAACTGCTGCATTTAAGAGAGGAATGCTGTCCGAAAATTGTTAATTTTGCTTATCAATGAATTAATATACAACTGCTGTTTATGTCATGACATGCACATTAAGTTTTTTTACTTTTCCTTAAGTAACTATAATATATTTAGCACTGTGACCGATAACAATATGGAAATTACAAGTCATTTATTAAATCAAAGGAAATTTGAATGGATTAAATATTCTTTGCTTGTATAGACCTCAAACAGTTAATTTTCTCCTCTTTTAGATGTGATATCAGCTGTGTAGAACCAACTTGGTGGTATATCGCTGCAAAATATAAAAACATATACTACTCATACTGTATCACCAACTACATGCCTGATTCCCATGGAAACCCAATGCACTGCAAAGTTCCTTTGACGGGACATTGTCAGCCTCGACAAGTTCGATATATTTGAGGTATTTCTTCCTTCCTAGTTGGACGTGCTTAGAAAAACTTTCAAAGGAAGGTGAAGGAAGCATCATGATCAGGAGCTCGAACAACTTCACCTCACTCCTTTTGACTCCCAGATCCCCCAGATCATTTTAGCTGAACCCAGACACTTTCAGCTGGAAAGTCATTTTACACACTTGTATCCATGATCTCATTCTCTCAGTCTCTACCCAAAATCCATGGCCATAGGTGAGGGTGGAACTGAGGTGGACCAGTAAATCGAAAAGCTTTGCCTTTTGGCTCACCTTACTCTTCACAACAACGGACCAGTGCAACACCCTCATTACTGCCCATCTGTCTGCCTGTGAACATCTGTGGCATCTTAATACACCTCAGTTTTATCAGGATGCTGCTTTAGTGAATAAATATATAGTGACTGTTAAGGTCTCTCTTTTGGTTTTGTACCATATTTAACCCCAGGACACAAGGGGAATACTGTACCTTTAAGCACATGATATTTTATGAATTAGGATTGGTTTGGCATGATGACGTTTAGCCACAAAAATGCTTGAACAGCAATGTAATCTCAAAAAACATAATCTCAGAAATCCCTTTGCAAACATAGCCGCGCCACTGCTCTGTGAAGAAAAGTACACAAACACAACTTTGAAGTTATAGATTGGCGTGTTGACATTGCTGCGCATGAGTAGGTCTGTTTTATGCTGCTCATACGCCCTCACCGTATAGGTTCAAGTTTATGCTTCCAAATGTTTCACATGCATTCGTTGTTTACATCCTGCTGTCCACCACCAATAAGCAGTCTTAACATTTTACACAGAGATTTTCTTTGTGTATCATTTTGATGAGATGCAGGATGGACTGTAAACACGGAGGAATAACTCCTGTCTTAATTTATTGACTGTTTTCACAGCCTGATTATGATGATGAATGGGATGTAAGCCTCCCTTTTTTCAGAGAATTATCCAAATCCTTAGACTGAGCTATCAGAAAGTGTTTGAGTTTGTGAAGGAGATGTAGGTGTTTAGATTCCTTTCAAAGGATCCTGTGTGTGTTTAAAGAGTCATGCTTGTCTTTATACTTGCGATTGAAATGGTACCTTTTTAAAAAAACACTGACACAATAAGTCGTCTTATCTGGGTGGAGCTTGATTGCCTGATCCTGTTTCTCAAGCTGAGCTGAAACTAGGGGCCCCTCCTCCCTCACACTTGACATTTTCATTATCTGATCAAAATAACACCGTTGGACTACAAGCTGCTGGCTTTCTAATAATCATGTGCAGGGCTTGTGTAAGCTGGCAGTAATGAGCTCAGGCCTGTCTGTATCGCCTTCCACCTTTTGGTGAGAAGTCTGGGCAATTGTTTGTGCTGGAAATGGAAAATGAAGAGCCTTGATTCAACGTCTGAGAAAATGAGACCAGCCAGTTGGAGAGGGCCTTTTTTACAGAGCCCTTAGAGACAGGCTGCTTTTCCATCTCCATGACAACATGGGGAAAATGGGAGAGACAGGGAGTGAATACAGTGGAAAAAGATGAATAGAGGGAAGCTTGAGCAGTGATTTTGAATAGTTTGGTACTCCTTATGTCAGATTTAGTCTACCATCTGCATCGTGCAACAGGCAGAATCAGTCTCGACGGGGAAGGTGTTTCTTTCAGCTCACTCATTTGGTTCCTGCTGAGCTAAAATTGATCCAGGAGCAACAGGAAGCCCAACAAACTTCTCACTAAGTGTAGAGACTTTGATTACAAAGCTCATCAGTGCCTTGATTTGAGGATTTGGCCTGAGAACTTAAACATTTCGTTGCTGCCACTGAATTAGCTTTCTCTAAGAGGGCCTAGAGGGAGTTCCAGTTTTCCTTTTCAAGTATATCAGGGTGTACAAGCTGCACAATCCTAGTAAATTGTGTAGTGTTGCCATGGTACCCAGAAAAATCACAAATCAAAGTTTTGGTTTCATTTTTATGTGTGTGTGTTTGTGTGTGTAATTGGGGCTGACTAGCCCTCCTGTTATGTTCATTTGTCAGGAACAGCAATGATGTTCCCGGGTCAATTTGACCCGGTGCATGTTTAATTATC
>JBBBVU010000023.1:16367180-16379471 GCA_037177055.1 Atherinosoma microstoma | reverse complement strand
AAAAATACTTTTAACTATTTTTCCTAGATCTTCAAACTTTAAAACGGGTCAATTTGACCCGTAACATAACAGGAGGGCTAGTGTGCAATGCTAAGCCAGGGGCCTGTAATAATGATACATGAATACAACAGATCATAGACCAGTTAGTCCCCTTACAGGTGTGTACAAAAGGCTTGACTTAAAACATAAAAGTAATCATAAAGATTGTGAACGAGAAAGAAAATATCAAAGTTAAAAAGATTAATCACATGGGAAAAATATAAAAAACTAACTGAAAATTAAGAAGCATAAGGTAAAAAATTGAAAAGAAGAAGTAAAAAAAGAAGCTATATGGAAGGAGAATTTGAAAAAAAAAAGTGTGTACTGTACCTTTAAAAAAGCCTAATAAATCACAAATTAAATTACACCAGTCATATTAATAGGTAGGCATGACCATGTACGTTTCAGCATGCTAGTAATTGTTATAATACTGTTTGTCTTGTTATTGGTATTATACTAATCACATTTTGTGACTTCTTTGCTGTCCTCTGACCCTG
Source organism: Atherinosoma microstoma (assembly GCA_037177055.1). Lineage (NCBI taxonomy): Eukaryota > Metazoa > Chordata > Actinopteri > Atheriniformes > Atherinidae > Atherinosoma > Atherinosoma microstoma. Next base: position 16,378,935 of record JBBBVU010000023.1, on the reverse strand, counting down.
TATGCAGTATTTGGAAACTATTTCGTCCCGTCATATGGACATGCAGAAGTTCATCTCTGATGGCTGCAGAGAGGCCTTACTTGAAGAAAAGAGACGCTTCTGTTTCCTGGCAGACAAACACTGCATGTTCGCCTACCAATTTGGCAACTTCCACGAGAAAGTAAGGAAGGACAGAGAAGAATTTCCTGCACCGCTATATTCCCACCTTGCATTATGGATTTTTTCTCATCCTCTACCACGTATACACACATTCTCTTGTGTTTAACAGGCCAAAGAGATTCTAGCTGCAAAGCTCCCCAGCTGGCAGGAAAAATGCAGTGATATCACCAAAGTGCCGGACACAGTGGTGACCATGATAGAGGGACTGTCCACTCCTCCGGAACAATCACCGCTGGTTGAACGCTACAATAGGGTGAGTTTTGTTGTATCATCAGATTTGTATTAACCCAAAGTAAATCTTACTGGAAAATTCTTCAGGATAAATCTATAGATGAAGCATATTAAATTGGGCATAACTGGAACAAAGTACCTGCAATGGACTGGTGACCTGTCCAGGGTGCACCCTGCCTCTAGCCTGCTTAGTGCTGGGATAGGCTCCAGCTTCCCCTCGACCCTGAATTGGACTAAGCAGTATAGAAAATGAATGAATGGAACAATTCATGTTGAAAAGATTTTTATCTGATTATATCTTGTTTGCTTGGCACATGTGCTTTACCTGAAGTGCTGATATCTGCTGTTTCAGATATATCAGATTATCATCGACTATGATAAATCTTGCAAGTGCTGTTGTTGTTACCTTGGTTTGAATTGAATTAGTGCTGTATAGGAGAAAGCTTCATCAACAGTTATGATGGTTTCAAAAGATCACACTGATAAGGACTTCATAGTTGAATATGACAATGTTGAACCAAAATATTTAATAACTTTCAGAAACTATCTATCTATCTTCCTCAGAACAATGTGGGGTCTATGGGACCTCCTCCAGCACCGCCACTAAAGGCTCAGATCAGTCCGCTGGCCAATATGTTTAACCCTGAACCCAGATCTCCGCTGACCTCCTCTTCAGACCATAATTCAGGTACTGGTGGCTGTTCGGAAATACACAAATAAATGATTCGGTCCTTAAAATTACTTTGGCTTCTTTGATGGGACACATCACTCAGCCATGATTCAGCAAAACTGAAAAAGTCCTACAGGCATCTTTTTGACAGTGGAGGCGTTGCTGTCTGAGTTTGCGTGTTTGCTTTGACAAATAATCATTTATAAATTAAACATACTTACATTATACTTTTTTCTTGAAAGGTCAAACTGTTCCTCTTGTTTTAAATCTTGACTGGCAACAGACTTAATCACATTTCCTTTTTCTGTTTTCTGAACCTCTTCTTCCTCCAGACCAGGGCAGTCTTGGAGAGGGCAGTTTGTCCAGATCCACATCGCAGTCATCTGGTCTTAATGTGGGCAGGAAGTCCAGAGTCATGACCATCTTTCCCCACACTGCGGGCAACAACGACACACTCCTCAGCTTTGACGATGGTGACATCATCACTCTGCTCATCCAGGAAGAGAAGGACGGTTGGTTGTACGGAGAGATGGAGAAGACACAGCAGTAAGTGCTCATTTTTCAGTTAAGGTAGTTATTGGTAATTTAGCTGGAAAAAATGCTCCTTTTTTGTCAGATTGACTCACAATTCATAAATTCATATCCATCTCAGTATTTCTAGTTATGAAGGATGTATTTGTGTCATCATTAGTTGCATTAATGCATCATTGATAAGTCTGAGCTTTTCACCCATAGCCCTAAAAATAGTATATTTGATTTTTTAAGGATTACATTAGAAGGAAATGTGTTGATGCAATGCAAAATAAGTTAGTGGAATCCCTCCATCACATGCTTGAGTTTAGCTAAATACACCTGCAAGAACATTTTGTTTAACAATTGAAGTTATAAGTATTTAATTTTTTTATTTCCTAATGAAATGTTCATTGTACTGTTATGCAAAATAACAGATTTAGACAAATACAATCAGACTTAGATAATGCATTATTGCTATTTATTTCTAAATATGTCTCATTTATCTATACAGTGTGTAATCACCAACAGTCAAGGCTTTGAAAAACAAAGTTCAGGTAAAATTTATGCGGAGGAACAAATAAACAGATATGAAAAAAATGTGTGAAATGTGAGGCATGGTGGTGGTAGTATCTTGGTTTGGGGCTACTTTACCACCTTTGCCACATTTTGTTGCTTTTCAATCGCAGGCAAAGCAATGACACACACAAAAAACCCTGAAACTCTGTTTAAGCAAGATTATGTAAGACAAGAAGAGGATGGATTGCTGTTGGAAAAGACAAATTGTCATGTTTTGGAATGTGCATATCTTTTAACCCAGCTGGGATGCTATGACATGACCTGGAGGGCTCTGCTCAGAAAAGACATTGCAGAAATATTAAAAACCGAGCCATCATTAGTTACAAGTCTTGTTATCATTATGCAAGTCTACAGGCAAGCAGCTACAGGAAATATCTAACAAAGGCTGTTTCAGTTAAAGGAAGTTGTACGAGTTTCTATATGAAATATTCTGATTCTTTTTCAAACCTGAGCCATTACTCAGTATACCACAGAGTGCAACTGATGTTGAACTCTGTTTAATCGTTGATGAGTTCATAGATCACAAACATCTTCTAACAGCAGCTCAAACATTTGAAGAATGCAGTAACACTGACTTAAAGGCCATTTTCACATAACTCAGGTGGCAATACTAGTTTCTAGCTTTTGTTTTTTCTTTCTTTTTAATGTTTCGCTGTGCTCATGCATCATGACTAGAAACAAAGCATGCTAGGTATGTTCAACACAACAGTCGTAAAGCTCAATCTCTTCCTCTCAACAACATTCGTGCACATGTTGGTACGTGCACATAAACAAGGGACATCTGCTGCTTTGGTTTTCACTTACCAAGGATCAAATTCTTCATTTCCCCTCTTCCTAATGCCTTATAAGGTGTGAAATTTAATATGCATTAATTCAGATTTCTCCCTGCTAACTATTTAGTTTTCATGCCATCGGTTTTGAGAATGTTTATTAAAAGCTTGTCTTGCTTAAATATGAAGCAGTAGCAGCTTTTAGAATGTGTCATTAATAATCATCCTCACTAGATTAATTAGGATTCTTAATGCAACATCCTTTTTTTGTCATAACCACTTTGAAAAAGAGGAACAAAAGCCTTATCTGCTCAAAGTAGGTGTCAGTAAGCATTTATTGGTATTGTAGTGGTGTTGATGAAGCCAGTGGAGGTTTTTTAAAAAAAGGACATGTTGGGATAAATCCCTGTACATTTTGTTTCCTAGCAACAAATCCAGTGCACTGGTTTGATAAGCCATCTTTTTCTCAGTGCGTGACTTGGAGTCGTCTTTCGAGTCTGAGTGGACACAATTCCTCTGTCTGACGTGTGCTTTGTTTCTGATGTCTGCATCTCATGCATATGTTTTGTTTGCAAAAGTGACTTTATACCATCATGACACACAAACAGATAACCTGCTGCTTCTAGTTTGCATGTTAAATGGAAAATGCTTTCAAAAATGACTTGCATCATATAAGCAGAATTATAAATGCTAGATTATTACTATGGAAACAAACAGGCTGAAAACCACAACTGTATTATTCATTTATTTTGTTCATGGAAAGATTTAATTATATGGTTTATTTCAGTTTTTTATGTTTTACTGGTTAATATTCTATGTTATCTTTGTTTCTGGTATATAATTAAGGGTGATTTTGACTTATGAGGTAGCCTTAATATGTGTGCTAACTTCGTATTTAATATGGGGTTTAGGAGTAGTAGTTATTCCCACGGTAGTAATAGATTACTGAACAATAATGTTTGGAGCCTTTTATGTAAATAGACGTGTGATTTGTGTTTCTATGATCAGACGGGGCTGGTTTCCCTCATCCTACTGCCGACCTTACATTGAGCCAGCGATATCAAATAGGTAAGAAAACATTACAGCATATCAGGGACTGAATCAAGGAGATGTTTTAAAGCAGCTGTGTGATGGCTCGGTTTTGTCTATCTTATGCAGCAATCTGAGCACACCGGTGCGGAGGCTGAGCGTGGCCAGTCTGCAGGAGCGGGGAGAGGAGGAGCCTGTACTGCTCCCACCGCCAGACTACAGTGATGATGTCCCATCTAGTCCAGTGGTCCACTCAACACCTTCACCACAAAACACGGTCAGCACTGGAGATTTGACTGAAGAAGCTTTAAAGTATCTGATGGTTTGCTGTACTCTAAGTGGTTTTCTAACTTAAATATGAATCTATTTTCCTGCTGTTTAAGTGACTAGTGCTTCGCCATTCCATCAAATTAATATTTGGGTTATTTGACATTTTTATATTACAATTTAAGCAATTTAAGCAATTTAAGCATTAAGATTGTCTTTTTTACTACAACTCAAAAAGTCTTGAATCGGGATAGTAGCTTTGTGAGACTGAACTCTGGAACAGCAGTGGTTTTACATGAACAGAAAGACACATACAGGTAAAAAATGAATGTTGTCTCTAAGCGTTTACATATGTTGCTTTTCTTTTTTACCACAGTAAACATTTTACTGATGACTTTATCTACTCTATTGCTAGTTTCACGTAATTTGGTTATAATCCAAAGCGAGGGACCGTTTAAAGCATAAAACCTATGATGGTGGTCTCTTGATAAGCCAACTGGATTCAGCTGTTTTAATAGTACAGACACCAGAGGTCATGACACGTCGCCCTCATTAGGCTCTTGTCTTGTAACTCAGCACAGTCTTTAATGTTAAATGATTCCTTCAAGCACAGCAGCAATCAGTTCTTACATCAAGCTAACTTAATTTAGTCTGCATTCATGCAGTTCAACTATGCTCTAAAAGTAATTTGATCATCAGCTGCCTGAAAATCTATGTATTGCTCCTCTCTGTTCCATTATCAGACACATCCAAGCTAACTGCAACCTCTCATTTCACACATGACCTCCTCCGCTTCACTGTCACAGTTAGCCTGCCAACTCTGAGAGCTTGTTCAGCTAAAAGTAAATGTGAATACCTCATAAACATCAGTCTTAGTATTTCTCTAAATCCTACAAGTCCTTGTCTAAATTTTCTAAATGAAACTCTTGCAAAGGCACTGCCCTAAGTGATGGAATGTCTTTGACATTCACCATGATATGCTCTAGTCTAGAAAAGTGTTTCCCAATAAAGCAAATGCAGGAGTTGATTTGTAACGTGCAACACACCCACACTACAAAATGTCATCACACAGGTTGAACTTTAAGTCTGATTAATTACGTCTTATCAACAGCTCCGATATGCAGAGTCACCCTTCCACACCCTGAAAGTACAACACAGCCAGGAGCACTCCTCCGTTCCTTTAAGACATTCAAGAAAATAAAGCACATTTATCTTATTGATTATTTCCTTCAAGGAAGTGCTAGCCTCGAATGATGGTACTTTACAGGAGCCTCTTTGCTGATCCAGACACAAATACATCATCCAAGTCCAAGAGCAAAAGAACGTTTGAGAATTTAGAAAAATGCTCCCAGGCAGAGTTTGTTAAAAATTAAAAGACTGAAGGATAAATAGAGAGTTACAGCGGGAGGCATAAAGGACAGGAAGGTACAGACACAATTTCTCTCTCTGTCATCTGATGAGTTAACAGTCCAATCAGCAGACAAGCCCAGACACGCTTCTTTCTCCACCATCACCTTCCCTGCTGCTCTGCCTGTACAGTACTGCCCTCGCTGTCCTCTGTATCTGCTGCCTCAGGGTTTCTTCATGAACTTCAGTGAGGGATATACCTCCCCAATATACCTCACATCCTACAAGAAAGTAGCCCAGGGTCAATGAAATTGTAATAAAGAGGGCTTTGCACTCTGACCATTTGTTCAGGAATAGGCAGGAGGCTGACTTTGCAGTTTGCTATTGTGGCTGTGAGGCAAAGCTGAACCTTGTCACCACTGCTCCCAGGACTTTAGCTCCCCAAATTTAGTCTCCCAGGCAGCATTCAGATCCCACTTCCTCACTTTAAAAGGTGCATTTTATTAATTAACAGAATGAAAGGAGTTTCTGTTGAAAATAATTGGCTTTATAACCTTTTGTCTGATAATTTATCTATTTGCATTGTTGATTCCTCCAATCACATTAATCACTTAGCTAACCCATTGATGTTAGATGTTTGACAGCTTCATAAACAGCCTACATTTATTCTGGGAGGCCTTTAAATACAGTCATTTTTGAGGTTTTGATTTATTGTTTTGCCTTTGGACAATAAAGGGTTAAATTCTATGGGAACATGTTTTAAACCACTACAGATAAGAGATGGCACCGAAGGCAGGCTAGTTAGCTTTTAGCAAAATCAAAATGTAGATTAATCAAAGAGAAAACAATGCTCTAACTATCATCACTGCATATTTGTTTGTTAATTAAACCCTACAAGTCAATGCTTTTGTATGTTAAATCAAAACTAAGCAAGTCTAATGTTTGTTTAAACAAAACTTTTAACATATTTGTGATGTTAGTGACTTATTTTTGACATTTCCAAATCATGCTGTTGTTACAGGATATGATTTTGTGCCAAGGTTGGTGCCAGATTGCTTTTACTAGAAGGATGCTCCACTTAGCTATGATTGGTTGTTTGATAGTCAGGCAGCTGATGATGACATATGAAAGCATTTCAAACCTTATGAGTTGGGATTTGATGTCCCTGGCTGAAGGTTTCAGCTGGTCTCTCTATTCATCTGGCTTGTAGACTGAATATAACCACATCACTTGCATTATACAACAAATAGCCCTCTAAACAACAAAACAACAACAAAACTGTTAAACCAAAAAGCAGCAAATTTGGATCCAAAAATGTGTAGGAATTTTCAACAATTCCTAGTACTCCTTACTCTTTACTATTACCTGTTTATACCATTTTAGCTGTGGTGACAAAGTATTAAACTATCTCACCAACTCTTCAAACATTTCATGCTAAATCTTTTTCTGAAAACGGACCAGTGTGGAGTAAAATATTTTCCCAATTTTTTTAAGTGCTCTCTAGTAATTATATTAACATGAACTGGGGCTGAAATCTGCCTTTGCTTAAAATTAATGAAATATCTAACCACAAATTGGTTGAATAATCTTAGGACATGTGATGAGGGAAAGAACCCAACTGTGGCTTCAGGGTTGGTAACATCTGGGTGTTGTCTGCTCTCTAGTGGTGAAATAGGATAATGCTTGTTTAATCTGCATAACAAGACAACAAATGCCCTCAGAATATTTGTGAAATACATAACTCATTGTAAAGAGAATCAATTGAATAATCTAAGGTTGCTGTAGTCCTCTTTCATCAGCTGTTGTCACACTTTCAAAATAAATTGATGATATCTTTGTAGATCTGATCTGATCTAAAATGAAAACAGCATACACACGGTCCAAAAATAAATAAAAAAGAACACCTATGAGTTAACAGGATTACTTGTGACATATAAATTAGATCATGCATCTTACAGTTGTACATATTTTATGATGCTATATGGGTATAATAAGCTTCCAGACAAAGATGAGGTGTTTAGTCAAGATCCACATTATAATACCCACACTCACTTGGTATTATCAGTGTCCTCGGGTGAATGAAAGAGATGAGTACGTGTCTCTCACCAGATTTTCTAGATTGACTAGATTCCAGACTCGCTGAGGCTCCAAGTTTTAGCCAAACTACGTGTTCGAGCTCAGCTGCAGTGATCAGGAAGGAGGGAGCAGCCGTTGATAAATCTTCTCCAACCAGTCGGGCCACTCTAACTTTATCTCCTGGAAGGAGGTTTTATAATGATATGTGTTGAAGGATTTGTATTATTTCTGTTTGTGCAGTGGATCTTCACGTGTCTTTTTTTATGTCTTCGACAGGTGTCTTTAGTGAATGGAACTGGGAAAGCTCCTTTTCTAGGGTGAGTGAGTGAGCAGGAAAAATTCAAAGTGCTTTCAGATTTGTTTGACTAATTAAAGTATGGTAATGATGGCTTATGGATTTATTTGAGGTGTAAGACCTTTTTCCCCTTTTATTCATGTCCTGCAGAGGAGGGAATCCATTTGCCACAGTCAAGCTGAGGCCAACTGTCACAAATGACAGATCAGCACCAATTATCTAAAACAGAACAAGAGGAGTTTTTACTGCTGTTTTGCCTTCAGGGAGATCATACAATAACACAGGACTCATGCAACACTCCGGACATCTCCTGCGCCTGACATCTCACCGGCCTGCATGCTTATCTCTGTCATTATCGCTCGGCTCTATTAAAGGGATCCACAGTTTCTTCATGAGTGTGTTTCTGCTAGTTTGTGTTTTGCATTAGCCACAAAAGGGAAACATGACAGAATCCACATATGGAGAGAAAGGAATTATGAAAAAGTTTAAAAAGTAAAATTTACTCCAAAATAAAGGTTTGGGCCTTGTTTAAACTTCACCATGTGGTGATGCCATCCAGATGACAAACAATGCAAATGAGAAAAGGGGGTAAAAGCACTGGACAATGTATAGTCATCATTTCCTGGGAATTCCTCACATGCACATGGGGTTGTTCGGCTAAAATCCAGTCACTTACAGTAAATACGACCCCAATTTCAGATGTATATAATGAAGAAATATGTCAAAGGAACATATTATCAAAAATAGGATTTGGTTGAATAAACCTCTCACCTAAATTGTAACAGCTCACCGCCTTATTCAAAGCATTTCAAATGCTAAAAACAAATGAAAGAGGTTTGTTTGGCCAAACAACACATGCTTTACAATGTGCAAGAAGAATGGGTTTTAGAAGAAATCCAGTGGCTTGACCTTGAAGCATCAACTGTGGTTGTATACAAATAAGAAGAAACCTCACAACTGTGAGCCGATGGTAATGAAATAGACAAGCACCCAGGCTGTCTTCCTGACTTGCCAAAAAAAAAAAAAAAATCTTTTTTCTATTTTTTTTCTAATTATTTTTGTCTTCTTAAGGCACATAGCACTGGACATATACAGAAGTGGTGAGAATGAAGGGAGCGTGACTTGTTGGGAAAAGGGTTTGTCTTTTGAATGCAGTTTTAAATAAGAAGGCTATTTATATACGATAAGTTTGTATGAAGTATTTAAATAAATATGTATGGAGAAGACCGCTCTGAGGAAGTGCCCCTTTAAACAGCCTCTGTGCTCAGTTTGAGCCGTGGAGCCCACTCTGATTTAGATTAAACTGCTGATCATGGGCACAGTAACCTTTTAATGAAAAAAACTATTTCACTCCTCATGGTTTCACTGTTATATTTAACATTTGTGTGCACAGTACACATTTTATGCACAATTAAATGCGCTTTACTGGTAGACAACTGAATTGTTTGAAAATAAAATGGGCTCATTGTTTGAAAATGACTTTTTTGCCACATTTCTGCTTTTTATGAATGTTATTGTATGATTGAGGAACTGATTATTGATCCACATAAACTCACTGATGTACACATGCCCATCGCGCTGACAGTTACTGCTACATGCTGTAACTTGCCATATGTTGACCAGTGTAGTCGTTTGTTTCTCAATAAAAACACAAAAATGTCTACACAGTTGATGTTCATTCATTTTTGTTATGTTGTCATCTTACTGCCTTCATTATTGCCTGTTCTAATTTTGTAGCTGGGATGTTAGCTATTATTGCCTCTAATTTTACATAAAGGTGAAAGTGTTAAATTTGAAGAACACACACATATCTTGGAAGTCATTTTGGAAAAAAAGGATACACAGATCAAGAATTGTTACCTTATTCAAAAATGCCGTCAATTTTACTAATAAATAGTATTAATCGCATAATAATCTAATGCATATTTCATGGTTTTTTAAATAATGTGAATTCAAAATCAAATGGTGGTTTGTAAAAAAAAAATATTAAAAAAAAGGGCGGTGTTTGCTAGACTACAGTAATGTGTCTGAGGAAGAATGATATCGAAGGTGAAAAATAATGACAGCATGTAAACTAATATGAGTGTAAGAGATGCATATGTAAGCTAAAATGAGTGTATGTGGGTGTACGGAAAAACAAAATAGGTCTGCAAATAAGTATAATCATCTCAGAGAGATAATAAATTGTGTGTATGAAATATTATGATGGTTTATGTGAAAAGAAATGATACTGTGTGTGAGCGAGTATGATTGAGAGGGAAGTTAATTTGATCAAACTGGAATCTGGTTTAGATTCTCCACTGGTAAAAAAAAAAAAAAAAGCTTTAAAAATAAACAAGCACCAAAAACCACACAGTGCACTGCAAATTATTTTTTTATTTGGATGAATATAAATGGCAACAGTGTTGAACAAACAGTATCACTGCCGATAGATTGTGTGATTTCACTGGATATACACAGATAATTTCTGTCTTTCTCGTAACATCTCAGCAGCCAGGAGGCGCTTTATGTGTCCTGGAGGCAATGTACCCATGGTTTTTGTTCATTGGCCGTGCCTGCAATTACTTAATTTGAGATCTTGAGATCACAAGTTAATAATTCTGTTATCTTGCAATTACATCCACATGACAACAATTTATCTCATGAGCTTGAAAAAATTGTTTCTGTGGAACACGTGATGATCAAGTTACATTTGAATATCAGTGGTTTGTGTGTTAATGTTGGGAAGAATCTGTTACAGTAAGTTAAGGCAGGGCACTGCCTGGCTCCAAATGTCCAGTGTCCTTCAAGTTCTTTAGTGTAGTTATTGTAAAGTCTGTGTTCCCTGTTGCAAAATCTGAAGTCTGCCTAAAATTCTCATGTGTCAAGCAGTGACAACTTAAGGCAACTGATGCAGGTGTTGGTATAAGCAGATGACATCCAGGGATCCAGGGATTCATTGTGCAGGAAATCAAATGATGGCTGAAGGGAGAAGCCAACAGGAGAGGTGGCACTTGAATCTTTTACAAAAAATAAGAATTTGCCTGGCTTTGATGGTCCCATTAATCATTTGGACTAGATAACTCAGACTCTGGTGTTACTCCACCAAGGTCTGTGACACTGTGCATTTAGGTTTTATTATCACCAAACTCTTCAGGATTTACATTTTGTGTCAGAGCTCTGTGTGTTTTTGTTTTTGTCATCTGTGACCAAATCTTTTACATTGGTATGTATATCTAGAGGAATTCAGAATGAATGTGTCCCATAAAAAACAATGACTTAAGTTTTCATATGCAGTATAAAATCCAGGAAGGTCTTGAATGTATCTCAGACTGTTTTGCCGTTTAAAAAAATTTCACTGAAAAAAAGTGTTATTAAGCTGTGAAACATTAAAACATAAATTTACAGATACAACTCAAGAAAAACAAGTCAACAATAAAAACTTACCCCTGAATCTATCCATCAATTGATAGATAAAAAATGCTTTCACCTTGAAGGAAAACAAAGTATTTTCTTATCTAGCTATACTTAATAAATATTTCAAAATGTTGTTCCTATCGAATATGTACACATAAACATTTATTTTTGAAAAATCGTTGAAGACTGATCAAAGTAGAATTACCTTTATGTTCTGAATTCATTTTTTCTATCTAATTTCCAAAAATGATCAAATCTAGCCCTTCTTATTTTCAGCATATAACAAAATATATCTTTAGAATGAGCTGCAATGTTTTTTTGCTTGGGAAATGATCTAAACCAGCGGACACATTCATTCATTCATTCATTCATTCATTCATTCATTCATTCATTCATTCATTCATTCATTCATTCGTTCATTCATTC
>JBBBVU010000023.1:16346114-16367080 GCA_037177055.1 Atherinosoma microstoma | reverse complement strand
ATTCATTCATTCATTCATTCATTCATTCATTCATTCATTCATTCATTCATTCATTCATTCATTCATTCATTCAAGAAAAGCAACATGTGAACTGAGAAGTCCCAGTAGATTTTGTACTCATAACTAGCTCGGCTGATATGTAAAGGAAACATAAGCTAACAGCGCCATCTGCTGGTTAGTTGCGCCACAAACACCTGCTGCCGTGGAAACAGCCAATTGGAATAAAGACAGCACAGCACTTCCTGTTTCATGCAGGGGGAGAAATGAAGATGTAAATGACCACAGCCACTGTATACATTATGACTTAGACCGCTATCCATTCATTTCAACTTACCAAATGAAGAGTGGCAACGTACCACCTCTGCCTTTTGACGTTTTATGAGAGGAAGCTTAAGGTTAGTGTTTTCAACAGCGCTATTTCTGCTATTTCCAGAGGGCTAAGCCTGTAAGCTTGTGCCTAAAACAAGCCGGGTGTAGCTGCCAAAGCCCAAAGCTGGTTTTAAACTACAGTCTACGAATATTTAAAGCATTACAGTTTACATGCCTGCAATACAATGCTTCTTAAGAGTTATTTGACTCACGTCAATATTCAGCTAGCTTGTTACGCTGTAACAAACGTCACGCCTAAATAGTCTTTTATATGGTGTGATGGTTGAGGTGTTATTTTGTTTTTTGTAAGCGTATGAGATGTCTTTAATTTGATCATCATTATTGTTTGATGTAAATACGCAATACATTATATGAAAGTGAGTGACAGAGGATACGGGGTTTGTAGCAACAACGTCACTGTTGGTCAATGAGAAATGGACCTCTAACAACATGCATGCCAGTAAGGATTGTGTAAGATTTGTGTGCTGTTACTCCTGCACGTGCTGACTAAAATATTATGAAGGCTGTAAGTCCAGCATGTATAATGTATAGGTAAGTTTCTTTGTGGCAAGGCTTGGGGTCAGACCTTAGAAGTGGAGCAAAAAGCAGATATAACAAATGACATCGGTGCCAATTCAACACATGATCCCAATTTTTTTTAACAGCCCTGCTCTGAGGAGACCTTTCAGTCCATGAGAGTAGCTTTTATTCTTGTACTGTTTTCACTTATTTAACTGGGTTGTTTATCTGACCTGTTCAAGCTACAGTCCAAAAAAGTTTGCCCAGACTGCTAGTACACCAATTTAGCACCTAGACTTTTAAAATAAGGCTATACTACTGAAAAACAGAATGTGCTTACTGCTTATTATCTTCTTGACTAATTATCAAGGCATTGACATAAGAAGACATAGTTTGGATAACAACATATTTTGCATTAATGCACCGGTCTTACTGTCAAAAGATTCCGGCTTTTAAATTGCTGATACAACTATTTTAAACTTTGGTTTATTTAGACCACAAAACTGTTCTCCATCTCACTTTATTCCATCTTAATTGAGCTCTGGTCCAGAGAAGTCCACGTTTTTGGATTTGGGTCATATTGGTTTAATTTTTTGCATTTTAAAGTTATAACTTGCATCTGTGAATTCCACTGCAGAGTGGTCTCTGATTCTGATACAGTGCTGTCTAAATGTCCATCTGATTCAGCCTTGTCCAGTGCTTACAGAGATTTCTTCAGATTATCTGCATTGTTTGATGATTTCTTTCAGATGATGTTCATAAGCATTTTTTTTAGCTGTATTATTTGCCCTCACTCTCTTTTTTCAGATTAATGAACCCCTGGCCATTTTTTCCTGTGCCACGCTCAGCATTGGGTTCTCTATTTCATGTGGAAATAGGTTAGTCAATCATGTGACTAACCTATTTCCTGCTTCTAATGAACTTTTTTTTTTGTGTCCCTTGTTCCAACTTTTTTTGGAACATGCTGGTGCCATTTAAATCAATGACCATATATTTTTTTAAGAAATATAAATAAATAATTATCAGTTTTCTTAGAAGTGAACATCCCAGCAAATCCAAGTTGAGTTCAGACCTTGCGATGTTCAGGAACAAAAACCTGAACAAGAATGGTTTGTTTAAGAAGGTTTCCAGAAGAAAGCATATGCTCTCTAAATAAAAAACATGGCGGCACTGTTTAGGTTTGCAAAACTGCATCTGAAAACTATAACAACATTTTTTAACTAGGACACTTTTGAAACATTAATGACTAAAGATGAGATTAAAGTGTAGATGTTTGGTGTTAATGCACAGCAATCCACCTGGAGAAAACTCAATGCAGCATATCAGCAGAAACCCCTCACATCTAATGTCAAACCTGGTGGTAGAGCCTGATGAGGCTCGTTTTGGGCTCATTAAGCAACCACAGGACCAGATACCTTGCGGGTGTCCACACTAAAAATTCGAGAGTTAAATTTGAGGCCACCTGTGTGACAGCAAAAGCCCGGCTGAAATTTTTGTTTTAAATGCTATCAACATATCAGATCTAAAGTAATTTATAGTGGCTTTCTAAAACGGTATTCTTAATACAGCTGCTCTTTACTAAGTAGTAAGAGTTGTTAATAATATTTGCTCAGTCTTTCTTCTGCATTTACTCAGGCAACTGTTGCAGCGATGCCCGTCTCCCTGCTGTGGGCGGTGGACGTGTACGGGCGGGTCTACAGCCTGTCCACAGTGGGACAGCAATGGGAACAGTGCCGTGATGCCCAGATGGAGTTCAAGCGGGCAACGGCAGCTCAGCAGTGTTGCTGGGGCATCGCCTGTGATAACAGCATTTACCTGAACGTCCATGCTTCTGACCTGCCCGTCCGCTACAAAGAGGAGACCTATGAGAATCAAGTGGGTCTCTGTTTCTGATGAGACTACATTCCTAAGTAGAATAAGTCAAAGAGTAGTTTCAGCCAGAAAAAAATACTTGTTTTATTTATATTGTTTCAGTGCATGATGCAAATATTTGTGAATCTGTGAAGCTATCAGCTGGTAGCCCTCATAGATGATGCTACACTTGGGTTGAATCCAGATTAGTTGAAAGTACCTTGAGCTAAAAAAGATGGCGGCCAATACAAAGAGGACATCAAACTCTGTTGGGACCCTTACAATTACAAACCAAAGCATCTTCATATGCCATATTTGTTCTTTGTTGACCCTCATACGTCATCTCTGCTGGTTTTTCTGCTAGCGTTGGAATCCTGTCGATGGTTTCTCAGCACATTTGCTGCCAAGCGATCGCTGGCAGTGGAGTGATGTCACAGGTCTGCAACATCAGCTTCTGGACAGCTTCCAGCTCCCTTCCAGCAGCTGGGAGTGGGAGGGCGACTGGTACATTGATGAAAACTTTGAGGGTGAGCCTACAGAGAAAGGGGTGAGTCTTTTAAATAATTTTCTTCTCTTGCAGCTTTTACTTCTGTCCTCTTTCTTGCTGCCTCGTTTTAATGATTCAATTTTTTTTTTATTAGCAGGGATGGACGTATGCTATCGATTTCCCCGCCACTTACACCAAAGACAAAAAGTGGAACTCCTGTGTCCGTCGCAGGCGATGGCTCCGCTACAGGAGGTACAAAGCCATGGACACCTGGGCTAAGGTGTGTTACAGTCTTCAGAAAGATTGTGTTTTGTGTGAATGGAGGTTTTTTGTTTGTTGAGCTGCATTCATCTTCTTTGTGTGTTGATAGATCCCCTCACAACAGTCGACTCTACCAGATCCCTTCAGTGACATCAGCTGTGGAGGTTGGGAGATCAGTGAGGAGCCCAGAGGACGGCTGTCCCTGTGGGCTGTGTCCCTGCAGGGCAAGGTACAGATCACACACTTATTAGCATAAATTAAGCAAAAAACAAAACAAAAAAAAAAGATACTTTGCTTTCCTCTCAGTCACATTTTGACATATTTTCTGGTCTTTGCTTCTGTAAAAGAATATTAATCTTCTTATGAATACAGAGTTGAAAGTGCAATATAAAATATATTAGCACATCTTGCGATTTGAACTAAACACTTGCTGACATGAAGCTCGTGAAAATATGTCCTCCTAAGTTAAAGAAAAACTTTTAATAACTGTGTCATGTGTAATGTTGTACTGTTTTCATTTTCAATATTATCCATAGCAAGATCCCAGACACACTCTTCACATCACAAACAACCGTATATGTGATGTTTAATGTGTATTGCTTTTCATCACTTAAAGTTTTACTTTCAATTTTCATCATTTTAAACTCTTTTTCTCTCTATTTAGGTGTGGTTCAGAGAGGGAATCTATCACCACAATCCTGAGGGCTCTTCATGGGAGGAGGTCCCTCTCCCTGGAGAGGTGGTACAGATCAGTTGTGGCTCAGGGGACCTGGTCTGGGCTGTGTTGTGGGAAGGCCAGCTCATTGTTAGGGAAGGAATCAGCCGAGACTGCCCCAAAGGTACAAACACGTGGGAGGGGGGCATGGTGTGAGTGTGAGATTGTGTTTATAGTCTGAGAGTAATGTTTCCTGTAATCCAGGTTCTTCCTGGGCAGTGGTGGAGTCTCCCAGTCCTGAGGTCGGGGCTATACATGTAGCTGTGGGAGTCAACGTTGTCTGGGCTGTGACCAAAGATAATAAAGTAAGAAAACACTGGATCAGTAATAGAAAAACATAGAACCATTTGTCTGTCAATATAAGCATAAAGTAAACATTGAAACAGTGCACTGACATCTAACAGTTTCTCAAGACTTCACGGGAAAAAAGATTAGTTTATCAAAACTCTTAGATTTCAGAGGCAATTGAGGAAACACAATTCTGGTATTCTGTTTAGTCTGATCTATATTGTTTTGTTTTCTGCATTTTGGACTCAAAGCTGGAGTATGAAGTTGTATTTTAACATAGTTGGAAAAAAAGATACTACAGTTACTGATAAGCATATTTTGTTTCTATTCATCTGACAACAAAAATCCAATAAAACTTTGTTATTAAAACCAGCTTTGTTATATTTAGGCACCATTTACTACTTAGATTTAGGGAATAATCATGGTTTGGGTTCAAATTGACTCTTTTCAAAGCTTTAAACACATCTTAGAGAGACATCCTGGTAGAAAACTGTTTAGCTGTAGTTACCATGATGCAGTCAAACATTGACTTAAAGTTTAAAAGAATTAAGTAAATAAGAAAAGAGAGAACTCCTTTCACATGTTCTTTAGTTTAAAACTCAAGAGAGAAAAACAGTTTTGATCAAACCTATGAAGCAGTTTGTGGCAGCATCTCTACTCACAGATTTCTCTTGCAGTAAAACAGCAGCCACACTTAGGTAATGTTTAACTGTTCAGTTATTGGTTTGCTGAGCAGTAAGACAACGAGCCCTGGCTGTCTGCTCCAGTCTCCATCCTCTCTCTTCTCTCAGGACACCAGCAAACTAAAAACAACAACAAAAAAATAAAAAACACAAGTTTTTCTCACTTGTCTCTCAGGGATTCAGTACTACAGCTCTCTAGCTATTAAATACTTTGTTTTCCCTTAAAATCTTTAACAATTAGTTAAAATTTTGATTTGTTTTTCATTAGGTAATGACAAATATACGCTGTCTCTCTGCTCTCCTGCTCTACCAGGTGTGGTTCAGGCGTGGTGTGAATTCTCACAATCCCTGCGGTTCCGGCTGGATCAACATGGTTGGAGAAATGATTATGATTAACGTAGGACTCAACGACCAGGTGATTTCTGGCTGTGTCATGTCACAATTATGCTTTTTTTTTTGATAGCTGCACATATTAGCAAATCATTAATTTACATTCCTACTTTTGTGTTCAGGTGTGGGCTATTAGCTGTGAGGATCGGGCCATGTACTTCAGACAGGGTGTGACCTCCAGTGAATTAAGTGGTAAAACCTGGAAAGCCATCACTGTTCCCCGAGATGGAGACCGATCCCACTCCAGCGCCAGTGCAACCAGCCTGCAGAGGTGGACACACCCAAATGAGCTTTCTCTGTGAATACAAGTGACCACTTGTCAGCATTTCTGCGATATTAAAAATGTTTCTATCCCTGCTGATCCACAGTGCAGGATGTTTCTTCTCTGGCGAGGTGCGTGCTCAGTCAGTTGTAAGTGATGCAGAATCAGACATCGAGAAAACTTCTGCAGACACAGCCAGTGGACCCGTCACATCTGCCTCCCCAGAGTCCTTTGTTGATGCTCCCGCAGACCCCACTCCTGATGCACCCAAACCCCGCATCCCTAAGGTCACCAGCGACAGCTTCATCTCCGAACTCGTCTCTGATCGAGAATCGGGGAAAACCTCAAAGCATGTTGGCTCAGCCACTCCGGCTGTCTTGGAAGAGGAGGCCGTTCCCACAGAGGGAGAGGTTAAAGTTCCCTCTGTTGATGTAGCTCTTTCCCCTAGCCAGTCTGGTGGCACTCCTGGTCCCCAGTGGAGTAATGTAGACCTAGAGGAGGCACAAATCCAGCAGGCTGAGATTGGAGCTGTGCAGGACTCAGCTGACACCTGCAGCTTGTCTTCTGTTGCCACCTACACCCTTGCCATGGAAGACCCGTATGGGGCAGATGAGCATCCTCTGTGGGCGTGGGTCAGCGGAGGAGGTTGCTCTGTGGATAGTCACTCACAGCTCAGCTGGTTTAACTGCCCTATGAACACATGTGAGTCTAATTGTTAGGCACAACTGTTACACAAAAACTGCAATTCATGTACAAAATGATGTTCTTCCTGTCTATTTTCAGCTTTGTTGCAGTCGGTCCAGTCCATGAGTCTGTCAGTCACCCCAGCCCAGACAGCAGCTTGGCGGAGACAAATCTTTGAGCAGCTCAATGAGAGGACCAAGAGAGAGATGGATAATTTCAGGCATTATGAGCAAGCCATAGAACAGGTACACACAGTATTATCACATCTACGGTGTACCTCACAACAAAGACTGCGTTTGTTATTAGTTCTGTTCATTAATACTCACTCTTTACCTGAACACTTACTCCCATGGCAGTCTGTATGGGTGAAGAAGGGGACCATGCAGTGGTGGAGAGACTGGAAACCACACAAGTGGATCGATGTTCATTTTGCCTTGGAGCAGTTCTCAGGACCAGATGGCAACAAGGACGGCATCCTGTTCATTTATTACAATTATTATGAGGAGAAGAAGGTGAGAAAGAAGTATAAACACAACCACAACTGTCATATTAAGAATGTGCCTTTCTTGTCTTGTTCTTATGAAATTTTTTAAATCTACTCACAAAATTGAACATATATTTTTAATGTGTAATCCTAATCCAGTTACATCAGCGTGCATTTCTTCAGCTGAATCAATTCTTTTCTCTGTTTGTGCAATATTTCCTTTGCTCCTAACTGCTTGGTAACCTCAGAGCATAGTATTTGCATATCTTTAACCCTTCTCTGCCCTTTTCTTTCCTTTTTTCTCTTTCCAGTACCTGCATGCCTTCATCAATGAAGTGACCATTCTGGTTCCTGTGCTAAATGACTCCAAACACACTTTTGCCATCTACACTCCAGAGCGTACAAAACAGAGGTGGCCGATCAGACTGGCAGCTGCCACAGAGCTGGAAATCCATGATTGGGTGTGTATGGAAAAAGAATCAAAACTTCAAAAGTGAATTTTTTCCCGTGTTAGTATGCACCATATTCCCATTATGCACTTATTACCAGTGGATTTCAAAAACTAAACTCCTGTTACTACCTGCTGTCGTCTTGGTTGCACAAAGAAATATAAAATGAGACACCTTCTTTACAGTCAATGATCTCTGTAAGAAACAAAACACTTGATGAATCTGTGCCTTGTAACTAGAAACCTGGGCCGATACAGACGTTCAAGATGATGGTTTGGCTAATATCAAGCATTTCAAACTTTAGATGCCAAGGAAACAACAGAATGTGCATTGTTGAAATAACTGGACTTTTTAAAGCATTTCAGTCCTTCATCGCACTATCTTTGAATAAAAATGTTATTTTATACAAATCGATCAAACCTTTATAATAACCTTCTATACAAAAAGATCCTAAAAGGGGTGAAAAATTACACTTTCATAAGATTTTTAAGCTTGTAACAACTTATTTGTGGCCAACATAATTAAATATGAATAAATCATGTTGCTTTTAGGACAAAGTTAATGCAACACAACAAAGCTATATCAAATAGATATTAGCCAGCAGGTGATGCCATCGTATTTGCTCCCACAGTATTTGTCAACAAGCCATAACCTAGCAGATACCGCTGTTAGAACAATATGTCCATGCATCCGTACTTGCCCTACCAGTCAATGGTTTGGACACACTTTCCCATAAAATCTAGTGGGAAAGTGTGTCCAGACTTTTAAGTGGTAGAGTACAACAATTTTGATCTGTGGAGGAAGACATTTTTAATTTGCCACTTTTGAATTTCATAAACTCCTCTGATGTAAGAAATGTTTTATAGACCACCATTGCTTTGCAACAATACTGGTTTTGTAAACATATCAATGGTGTGGCTGGAGTTTATAATGATGTACCTTACTGAATAGAGAGAAACAAGGTGGTTTACTATTATTACTTTGTTTTTCCTAATTAGAATCCCACATAATTTGAGTTGAGTATCTTACCATAAATTCTCATGGTTCTCTTCTATCCTGTCTGTCTATCTTCACCACCCACCCAATCTCCAGCTGGCATTGTTGAGTGTGTCATGCTGCGACTCCAGGGGAATCCGAGGTCCTCCCTCCAAACAGGCCATATGGTCAATCACCTGTAAAGGAGACATCTTCGTCAGTGAGCCCTCTTCTGCCCTAGAAGCCATGCCTTACCCCATACCTTGTGACCAGATGTAAGAATAACCATCACATATATGGTCTGATTATGAAGGAGAAAACATTAATTCTCTAGTAGATGAGGATGTAAAGATATGTACATTCCCCATGCTTAGCCATGAGTCCTTGTTTCCTTTGTACAGGTTTTGGCGGCAGGTTGGAGGCCACCTGCGCATGGTGGAGTGTAACAGCGCTGGGATAGTATGGGGGATTGGCTATGACCACACTGCCTGGATCTACACCGGTGGCTACGGAGGAGGCTTCTTTCAGGGACTGGCCAGCAGCACAGACAATATTTACACTCAGACTGACGTCAAGAGCGTTTACATCTACGAGAATCAGAGGTGGAACCCCGTCTCTGGTTACACCAACAGGTATTAAACTTGCTTTCCAGTTGAAGAGCAGAGATTTTGTTTTCCCTTTCGCTATTAATGTGTCATGTCTTGTATCTATTCAACCATACATGACTTATTTGAATTAAATGCCTTTTTTTTTAGAGGTCTCCCAACAGACCGTTTCATGTGGAGTGATGCATCAGGATTACATGAGTGCACAAAGACAAGTACAAAACCTCCCTCTCCTCAGTGGACATGGGTAAGCTCCACACAAGCACAGTGAACTGAAACCAGTTTTGTGTCTCATAGGTTAACCACCATCCTTCCATTCTGGCTATTTCTCAGGAAGCTATAATTATTTATTTATTCTTGAATTGTCAGAAAGTGTGTGGTCAAACCTGCAGGTGTGTTCAGTCTTTCACTTCTCGTATTTCCTGTTTCCAGGTGTCTGATTGGGCTGTTGACTACAGTGTATCTGGAGGGACGGACAGAGAAGGCTGGCAATATGCTGCTGATTTTCCAGCGTAGGTTTCACTTGTTCTTCTTCTAGCTGGTTCAAACTTTGATCATAGTTGCATCCATTTATATATTTTTCCTGTAATTCACTCCTTCACTTCCCCCATGTTTCCACACAGGTCATATCACGGCTATAAAACGATCAAGGACTTTGTGCGGCGCAGGCGATGGGCAAGGTACTATAACAAGCAGCAGTAGCCATTAATCAGTGCGCAATTTTTTCAGTGAGAGCAGTTTGGTTTGAAAGTGGCCATCAAACTTGATAGTTGTTCTTCTTGTGTCCTTCAATGAATGTGGGCATGAGGACCAGATAGGAGTTATTCTGTTTTTGCTGTAACAAGACATGGAAATCATAGTTCTCTCTAATTAAGATTTTTATATCGTAGAATAGTATGAAATAAGCCAAATGTGAACATGTGACCAATATAGAATATATTCTGGAGCTGCTGGATTAAATCTGGATTAGTTTGTTAATTTTATCAGAGTCTGGAACAGATCAGGAGCTACAAAGTTTAGGATTGGATCTAGGTCTTTTACTGCATCTAAAATGGCAACAGCATCCTAAATTGCAGGTAATTGTTAAGAAGGAAACCTGTGAACATTATCCTTTTTTTTTCCTTCTGCACAGGAAGTGTAAATTGACCACTACCGGACCATGGCAAGAAATTCCACCCATCCCACTGAGTGATGTAACTATCCTGCCGTGTGCAGCGCAGAGCACCGTGGACACAGTTCCTGTGTGGGCGATCAGCAACAAGGGAGATGTGCTCTGCCGACTGGGAGTCACTGCACTGACACCTGCTGTGAGTCATTAATAATATGCAAGCTGACACCCCATGAATGTGGCTAAGACCTTTTGATTAGACAGCCTTAAGCACTTTACTGTCATTTCCCTTTTTTACATAAGAATAATCATGTACGATAGATTTAGTACACCTCAGTGATCATGAATGGAAAAAGATGAAAAGGTGGGACACCCCTGCAGAGTCACAGCATCTTGCACATTGCAAAGCATATTTTGTCACATAGGTTTAACCAGACGCCCCCAGGAGCTTAAAGACTAATTGAATTTGCAGAATGGAGCTTTGTAGACGCTCGCAAATTGAATGATGTGTTGTGACAAATATGTCAATAAAAAGAACAGAATCTGTCATTAGTTTATCCACACAAGATTTCTAAAAACAATTCCTCAGAGTAGATAAAGAGAACTCAATCAGTGAGGCACAAATATAGTATTTGGTCATTATTTAGAGAAACAAAATGAAATGTTGTGAACATCCAGGATTAACTGTTAATTTAAAGGTGAATTAGAGCAGGGTGTTTTTAGTAAAGGGGATGACAAACAGGTTTGAGCTGGCACCTTGGATAATTTAAGGAGTAGCAGGGAGATTTCTGAGGACCTCAGAAAAAGAAAGTTTGAAGAGTTTGGAGTCCAAAATATATTTGTGAGCCAGTTCAGGGGCTTGCCTCTCTCATACTGGCTAATGTGTACAACAGTGATTTTCATGGCTGGGATGCAGGAGAAACCCACTGCTCTCCAAAAAGCTGTCTGTCTGCTGTTTACTGAAGATCATGTGGACGAGCTACAACCCTGCTGGAAAAATGTTTTGTCAATTGAGAACTGAACAGAAACGAGAAGAGTTATGTTTGCAGAATAGAAAACGCTATGAGAGCTAATTATTGTAACATCTTCCTGTTTATCTTTCAGGGATCCTCATGGCTCCATGTGGGTACAGACCAGCCTTTTAAGTCCATCTCCATCGGAGCTGCCAGCCAGCTTTGGGCCATCGCCAGGGACGGCTCTGCCTTCTACAGGGCCTCTGTCTCACAACACAGTCCAGGAGGTCAGTGGGAACAACTGTGATAGTTTGAAAAATATAGGGCACCATCAGCTGATAATAATCTAGGATTTGAAAACTTCGTTCAAAACGGAGTCATAGACACAACTCATTCACACGCTTTACTTCTACATTATTATGTGAGCTGTGCCTCCCTCTGCAGGAGACTGTTGGTACCACATCCCCTCTCCAGCCAAACAGAAACTGAAGCAGGTGTCTGTTGGAAGGACGTCAGTCTGTACCGTAGATGAAAATGGTAAAAAGATTTTGTTTACAGCAAAGTTTTTTAAGCATCTAAACTGCTATTGAGGAACTTAACGTGTTTCATGGTAGAAAATCTCTGATCATGTGTCTGGTCTGGATATTTCCTGTCCAGGTAACTTGTGGTATCGACAGAGTGTGACACCCAGCTATCCTCAGGGCTCCTCCTGGGAACACATCTCTAACAATGTGCGCAAAGTTACCATTGGGCCCCTGGATCAGGTAAGCACCAGGACATCAGTACCGGAGCATGCTGGTCATTTGTTAATTTTTTGGTGACCACTTATGTGCATTTAGCACAACATGAGCATCCTGTTAACAGATTTCACTTCACATCATTTTGTGTTTGTCCTCCCACTCAATGATATCAAATATGTTTGTCAGTTCTCAAACAGTTCTTGCATGGGTGTTGTTGTGGGGTCATAGGTGTGGGTCATAGCAGACAAGGTTCAGGGCACCCACAGTCTGAGCTGTGGGACAGTGTGTCATCGACTCGGAGTCCAGCCCCTGGAACCAAAGGGACAATCATGGGATTATGGCATTGGGGTAAGGAAACAAAGAATTTATATGGCAGTATTTTTAAAACAACACATTTATTGATCATACCTTCCTTTTGGCTACTGATGGAGGTTTACTCTGTGTTTACATGTGTTTTAATGAGTCTAACCACTCATGTCAATGTTTCTCATACTTCACAAGGCAAACTATTCCTCTTGTCAGCTTAGATATTATGCAGTTATTATGATAACTAATTTCTCCTGTGTCCTATAACAATAGGATGTGTTTCATTGCGAGAACATGAACTTATTTATGTTTAAGTGCTTACAGGTTGTAAATAAGTCTGTCCCTGAACAAAGTGAAATTCCTACCTTCCCCCTCTCTGTGTCACAACTTTTTAGGGTGGATGGGACCACATCACGGTGAGAGGAAACTCCATGGAGCCACCCCGGGTCCGTCTTCCCTCTCTAACAGACCCATCTAGCCCGGTCCTTCGCAGCCCCCTCCCAGTCAGGAACTCAGAGGTCAACGGCAGCGCCGTGGGCTGTTAGACAAACATTTGTCCACACATACTGTACGAAGCCATCCAAAACCATACTACCTTTCTAATGATTTCTTTGTTTAAAACCACTTCTATTTTTAAGTTGAGAGCAAGTTGTAGTTTTGACGTCAGCTGAGCCAGTGTAAGAGAACATTGTGACTTTGGGATAATCTGTGTGGAAATCTGCCAACGCAAATGCTGAGCTGAATCTGTTTCTTGTTGTATGAGGACTACAAAAGTTTTTGTTTTCCTCCAGACGGGCATTTCTGTGTTATGTTGTTTTGCTAGTGCTCTTTATCTTTTATTTATTCATCAAGATGTCAATTTTTCTCTGTGTGTGGTTTCTGTGTATAAAGCTCCACATGTGAGATTGAGGTAAAAGTAGAAAAAACAGGTTTTATAAAAGTTTTTTTTTTTTTTTTTTGGAAAGGGAAAAGATAAGTGTACTTGAATCATAGTCATATACCTACTTAACTACCAGGTTAACTACTGGTATACAAGAATAAAATTATTTTCTATAGTGGTAAACCTGTATGCAGGTTAATGCAAAGTGAAGGTTTTATCCATGTCATTCTGGCTGCTTCTGTCGTTTGCTGATCTATAACTTTATATCAGAGAATATAAAAAATGTGGATACAACCCTATAGATGTACTGTAGATCCAGCTCTACCAGGGAAACTAAAGTTCCCAACATTCATAAATGAGGTCCTCTATTGATAAGAGGAGCAAAGCAAAATGAGATATAAATCAAATTCAACCACATATACAAAACATGATTATGTTACTGATTGGTTTCTGTCGACATATTTTGGGCTTCCTTAGCTATTTGGGGAAGACTTTTTTGCATTCAGCAGGTTTCAGCTTTATGTGTTTGAAACCTGCATGAAGCTAAGTTAGGATGTGCAGAACGAAGCGCCCCTTGGTCAGAGTGATTGGCTGAGATGTGTTTAAAAATGCAAAGAACACCAAAAAAATGTACTTTAAGGAGCCTGTCTTAATGGGTCCAATTCAAGCAAGAATTAATTTAGAATAAAATCTACAGACTAGGAGGAATGTAAAGATTCATCCATTGACTTTAATGGATTTAGAGGTCTAACGAGAACCACACTAGCTCTCTTTACTTGTGGTTGCTCAGAAAAGCATCTGATTTCCATTTTTATAAAGATTCTGATGTTATTTTCTAAAACAAAAAAATGTTTTGCCTGTGTTATCATCATGGAACATGTGCAATTGTTAGCATTGCGAATGGGGGGAAAGAGTGGATTACTTTGTAAAAGTCTTGTGGTTCAAATGCTTACACTAAACCTTCCTCTTTCTCAGGAGTGTTTGTATTTGCATGCTGCCTACTTCCTTTGGCCAGATAGTGATAGAATGACTGAGCAGTAAGCGGAAAAAATATATATTTTGGTTATAAATCTTTAAGATATTACTATCATATATTGCTGGTACTGTGGTTGTTACAGTGATCCTGTATTAAGATGGAGAAGTGTTTGTACTCTTTGATTAAGAGCTGTTAACTCTGTTTTTCCATTACTGATGATGACTTGGATCATTTCAGACATTAGTTTATTTTAATGGCGGTTTAATTGCACACGCTTAATGAATTGCTGTCTCAATCTGCTGAAACATTTGTAAATGTTGTAGGTGTACAGACATGTTTGTATTATCTGTGAATGATGAACATCATGCCGTCTTCACTGTAGTGTCCAACACATCATTGCTACTCCATTGTCCATTTGTGCATGGTCAAAAAAAGTCATTTTCAATAAATAAATGTGTTTATTGATAACACTTTACTGAATTTCTCTTCTTCTAATACCGTAGCTTAGGTTGCAGAAGGAGAAAAGTTAAATATATCCTCATTTTTAATAGTAAATCATCATCATGAGTGACATTTCAATATTTAGGCCTTCTGTTATGTTAAAGTTATGACTAGTCAGCAGGTTCCCCAACAGAAAACACACAAGATGACAAGATAAGACAAAAGAGAACAAGGGCCTTCTCCTGTTTAAACCATTGCACAAGAAAAATACAAAAAAAATAGTTTGCAAAAAATGAGCCCTTCTTTTCTGAGTAGACCTAAAACAACCATGGTCCACTTCGTTTTTATTGCAGTCTATAGTCTGCTTCATGAATGGTCAGCAATCATTATAGGGCATGTCTTAGCCAGCCCACCTTTGACTAATGTTCAAGCACAGGTGTAGCTACTGTCTCAGGTCAGCACACCTCTTTCTTACAGGAAACATAACGGAACAGATCCCACATCATCCACATGTTGCTCCTGGTGGCTCCTCGGGATGCTCAGCCACCTTAGAGTCTCACTGTTAGCTGTCTTGGCTCAAGCTCTGCATGTGGGTGAGGTACTGGGTGAGGCCGTCCTCCCCCTCCTCCTCCAAGTGCTGTTGGTAACACTGGAGCAGCTTGGCAGCGCTGGCCTCTGAGGGAACCCCTCCAGCAGGGAGGCAAGCCCCCGACATGTCCAAGATGATGGTGGTCAAAGCTTTGATGTAGTTCTTAGCCAGGGTCAGAGTCTCGATCTTGGACAACTTCTTGTCCGTCTTCACGTGTGGGATGGCCTCGCGCAGCGCTTGAAAGGCATTGTTGAGATTGTGCATGCGCTGGCGCTCCCGCTCATTGCTTTCCAGCCGTCGGATGCTGCGCTCTTTGGTGCTGGATCCGTGCTGTCGGCGCCGCCGGCCTCCACCGCCCACCCCCCCTTGCCGCCTCCCGTCCCCGCTCCTCAGAGCGCCCCTCCAGGAGCCACCGATCCGGACCGAGGCCTCTGAGCCCTCCTGCTCACTGGAGCCTGGTTCTGTGTCTGGTTCAACTTCTGGCTCCGGGTCAGACCAGGGCCTCCTGGAGGGTTTCACAGCTTTTCCTTTAGATTTCATCCTGTTGCCTCCTTTGGTGTAGATCTCACAGCTTCAGTAATCCTGGAGGTGAAGAAGGAAAATGTTTAGAAATAGAGCTGAAGAAGTGTCATTTTGACGGCTTCCTCTCCCACTAGTAAAGCTCTCCTGCAGTTCAGTCAGCTTTCCATCAGACTGTATATCTGGCAGTGTGAAAACTGCATGATGTTACCTCCCTTATCCTGTCGCTTTGGAGATAATGTCCATTTCAAGGTTAGGCTCACAAAAACTGAGAGGGCAGCCACTACAGCAATAACTGGAACTTTTCTTTGACCAAGCCTCGTCTAATGAGAGCAATTCATCATAAACTCACTTTAGTACAGGCCTATAGTAAAACCTGCATTAAAATATCATGAAATGGAAATAATTTTAAACCCCATTATCAAGAATGACAGTATTAAAATTGACAAGATAACGCTGTTTTACATAGATAAGAGAGGACTCAGTGAAAACCCCTGGATTTCTCCATCACCACCCCCTCCTATTTTCCTAACCTCAGTTTTAATCACCCCAACGGCTGCGTTGCTACAGATATGACAAGAACAAGACAATTCATTTAGTGAAGCAAATGAAAGAAGCTGCGTGGAAAGTGGATTAAACATCGACAAGTGGACTTTGGAGACTTACCGTGAAGTTAAACAGATTGTCCGGCTCCTGCGTGTTTATAGAAAATGCATCCGGTCATCGTGATAAGCCAAAAAAAAGAAACGGGTAAAAAATAATTTTAAAAAGTCAGTTTCAGAGCAGGGAGAAGCGGCAGAGCGTCACTCTGTACCAGACACGCTCAGATAACTGTCACATGTGCGCTACCTGTAGCTGACTGATGTACACGTTGCGCTGCTCAGCCAATCAGAGAGCAGAACCGCTCAGTCCAGCTCTGCCCACCCCCCCCCCCCCAGCAGAGACGTACTGACAAGCTGCTGGTGCTACTACACATGCACAAGAGTTATACTGTCCATTATTGTTGTTGCAGCATATCAACTGGGTTTATGCAAAAATCCCCAAGACAAGAGTGTTGATAGTCCATTTACTTATAGAACAGGTAGAAACACCAACGCTGCTTAAAAAAAAGACTGATTAAAGGTTTTCCATTCAAAATTTGATATTGATGAAAATACGTCAGTATTACAATAAAGTATCAAAAGTTATCTATTTATAAAGCACAGTGTTTCATGGCAGGGATATACTAATAAAATAATACATGTTGCATCGCATTTTATGAAAAATGTCATTGTTGACGAGATGTCTAAAAGTGCAGGGGAACACAAAGCCTCTCCTCTAAATTGCTCAGTTGTAAAAAGGATATAAAATGCTGTAGATACCTCATTATTCTGAACTGCCTCATAACAGGGATTTAATTAAGCTATATTCAACCAATTATAACAGCTGGTATTGTGTGAATAATCAACAAAGCTGTTATTCTAATAAGAAAACAATGCAACGGTGGATGTGTTCCACAATTTCTTTTATTGTGCGATGCTTTTTGGTTTCTAATTTCTTTTTCTTTTTTTCTACTATAGTCAAGGATACCCCATGTTGCTACATTAAAAGCACACATCACTCTCAAAACATCCTGTATCACATTACCCAAATGCAAACTGTTGTTTTGCCAAATTCATCAGCTTGATGTCAGCTAACCTTCTGCTTCACTGCAAACCAGCAGGGGTGACGTGATCTTTTCCTGCTTTAAGCAGTAAGACCGGCAAGGCAAAACTGTTAGCGTAATTTTCATTGTGGTTTATCACCATCCACTGTTTCATTTGAATACAGTTAAGCAGGCTGCACCTGATGTTACAGAAGCAGATCTTGTTTAAACTATGTCACATTATTTGCTCTCTTTTTTGCCAAAATAAATAGTTTAAGCATCACCACTGTAACGAGGCAGTAATGCAAACTGGTGTACACCCTCAAACCACTAGAGAACTTAACAAACATGCCAGACAAAGTGGTAAAACATCACTAAAATAATTACCCCTTCTGAGTAATCACTATCACACCCCTTCCCCACATGTGTGATATGCACTAATCCTGCTTTGTCTGTTTTACCTGCCTGCAGCTATTGGCAGTTGGGATTATTACTTCTTTCTACGTTTGTAGTTAAAGCACTTAAACTGAGACGTGTTCATTGAGATACATTGAGCACACACTCTTTAAATAAGACCTTACAGTATGTCTTGTTGTGTAATGGCAATCAGAAATATCCAGCTATCTCTTAACTTTCTTGGGACAGATATTATAAAACGTCTTTATATGCATATAAACTCAGCACAAAAAAGAAGAACATTTATGTATGAATTATTTCTCCCTTTTAATAATATAAAATGGTGGTGTATAATATATCGTTGGAAAACCTGATTGGTCACCTCTACAAGAGGTATAACTTGTAAGGATCATCCTCTTGTGGAATGAGCAACACATTAAAATATATTGGTATTAACCCCTTCAAAAAATTTGCCAAAATCCCCTGAAATAGTTTCTTGTTGTTGTTCACTCTTGTTCTGAGTTGCTTGGTGGATTGTATGATTGCACTCTCACAGTAGTAAGGGGGAAAAAAACACGTTTTGGACATTTTTACACTTTATTAATTTCACACTGTCAGGGACCTCAGTAGTGTGTGGAAGATCCATATGCAGCCACAACAGCTCATTCCTCATTCTCATCACATTTTTCTGATCCCAGAAATGTTCAGATGGGTTGAGGTCTCAGCAGGCAATGCCATCATCTCTACTTCCAAATTGTGGAGGTACTCTGTGATGATCCTGGCTCTGTGGGGGAGAGCCTTATCATCCTGAAAGATGGAGTTAGTTAGATTCTTATATGGATAGCCATGGGTTCCAGAACCTCATTCTGATATCTGTCTGTCAGTCAGGTGCTTGTCATACATCTATGACTGGGATGCACTCGAATCTCAAAACAAGAGTGAATACCAGCAGGAGAATATTGCTGTGGATTTTGGCACATTTTCTGGGGCTGTGTTGCTCTTCCCATAGAAGCACAATGCTTCGTGGTAAAGGCATCTAATCAGGCTTCTCAATTATATACAATACAGCACCAATGGATATTATTAGAGGGGAGAAACAATCAACCAAATATATTTCCTTACTTTTTGTGCTAAATTTATGTAAAATATAGATATATTAGATAAGTATGGTTGAAAAAAATGTATTAAATGCATTAAAAAGCATTGCAAATATGACTGGTTTCAACCTAATAAGAAGCAGACACACTAATCTATATGATCTAAATCTATATAACGTATAGTTTCTATCCGTTATCTCTGATCATTTTAAGAAATTGAATGTGGAAACATATTAGGGAATGAATATGTTTTTATGGACACATTGAAGCCTGACATGATGTGCTAGCTTAAAAGTAAAGCCAAACACATCTGTAAACTAAGAAGAAATATATGTTATAATAAAAACCAATTTCAGCAGAATATTCTACCAAAAGAAAAAAGATAGAAAATGAGGATGTGGCACTTTATGAATGGAGTCAAATAAGATGAGTGCAGCCATTGCTGTGTTTTTGTGGTAGCAAATATTTCACAGGTGTGTCTCTCCCAGCTCTCAGAAGCAAACACCCAGCTTTTGCTTTTTGTGTCCTTGAAGTCCTTGAAGCCAGCCTGTGTGTATGTGTGATTGGGTGTGTTGGTGTGTATTCAGACTACTTGTGCTGTGGGAATGCGGTCACATTGTGGTGACCCACGGCACCCTCTGCAAGTTGCCATGTATGACTTGGTTTTAGGTTTGGCTAGGTCTAAAAGAAAATCCTGCAAGTCAGTCCTCCAAAGAGGTGGAAATGTGTGTGTGTGTTCTTATGAACACAAACTGGCCCTGCCAGGTTTCCGCCTCTCCTCAGGTACACTGTATCTAATCAACCAAACCTCGCTGGTGCCGGTCTGTGGAAACACTATCTTTTACTCTTAGTTTGCTCAGTTTCTGCCTGCATCGGCTCTAAGGCCTGCACTGTTTATTTTGCCACAGCTGCTGATAAATTGTGAGCCAAATACACTTCGGTAATAAGTCAAGTAAGCAGGGTCTCTACAAGCCTACTCCTTTTGAGCAAAACAAACTCTTCATATCACCAAGAATGACCTGAAAATCATTCTGCAGCAATTATGCTGAAATTTTTGAAACAGTAAGTTTGCAAGTTTGATGGAACCTTGCCTAAAAGGTTTGGTTTATAGCTGGAAAGGTACCAATACTGTTACACAACTAGGTTGTTTGATCACATCATAGCAGACCCTGTTACACACACATACACCCAGATCATGTCATACCAACGGCTGTGTGAAAGCTGAATGTACTGTCACACGGCACTGCTCGGCTGTGATGTCACCAACGTCAAGTGCTTTGAATCCATTTGGAGCAGAGAGGGGAAAACAGCCGTTAAAATCCCTGACTCATAAAAAAGGAGGGAGGTGGGGAGATGAGTTAGAGGTGAAGAGGATGAGATCTGGAAGATTAGTCAGTTTTTCCATTAGACCAAGGCTGGCTGTCTGAAAGAAAAACAAGTGTGGATGTCACATCAGGCCATGGTGACAGGGACATGGCCGTTGGCGTAAAGCAGCTGTTGTGATAGAAAGGCTGCTTTGACCACTGCTGTGTCATAAAAATTACCACATTACAGCTCAACATGTGTGTGTGTGTGTCACTCACCCTTTATCTCACAGCTCAAGGTCTGATTCAGTGACATAGGTGAGGAACAGGCAGGTTTGGGACAGAGAGCAGTGCTCTGGCCTGGACAGTGCCGTCCAGCCCCGTGTTGGCATGGACAAGGTGTGAGAGTGTCTGCTGGGGTACTGGAAATGGCAGCTATTCTCCAAAGCTGATAAGTCGTCCTCCCACTGCAAGCCTGCAGGCAAAATCCACATCCATGATTATGATACTGATTGCATTGGGTTTAACAGAACACTTCCAGGACTCCACACTGGTCTAATTAGTGCCATACACCTTTTCTGGTGGTCATTTACATCAAAGAAAGATTAAGGCTGATGGTCTGTCTCATATTAGATTTATAATAAATCCCAAATCAGTCACTTTTACAGAATATAGACAAACAAATTGTATTTCTTTTATAAAAAGTTGATAGTGTAATAGTTGAAGTGAACAAAGCATATACAGACAGCCTGATGTTTCTGTTGTAAAACATTTTGTTTAAAAAAAAATTAAGATAACCTGTTGTGCAAAATGTTATTTACAATTATTTTTAAACCCTTTAAAGTTGATTTCAATTTTGATAGTGCAAAGACAGCATTTTGTTCCCTTTAATTAATTTATCTTAATTCCTTATTCCATTTCAATCACCAATTTTTATATTATTTTATTTTATTTTATTTTATTTTATTTTATTTTATTTTATTTTATTTTATTTTATTTTATTTTATTTTA
>JBBBVU010000023.1:16322525-16339119 GCA_037177055.1 Atherinosoma microstoma | reverse complement strand
GAATTCTGAGATTAAAGTCAGAATTCTGAGAAAAAAGTCAGAATTCTGAGAAAAAAGTCAGAATTCTGAGAAAAAAGTCAAAATTCTGAGATTATAGTCAGAATTTTATTTTTCAATTTTTTTTTTTATTCAGTGGCCCTAATACTCTTCCGTACATACAGTACTGTGTACAACTCTCTTTTTTTTATAGGCAAAGCAAGTTTATTTATATAGCTCATTTCATACATAAAAGAAATTCAATGTGCTTTACATGATAGTACATGAAGAGAAATCCAAACAGAGACATTTTGAAAAGGGTGTGAAACACTTATAATGAAATCATATAAAATAACTTAATCGTTCAAATTATTGAAAGCAAGCAAAAGTCTTGATAAGTCAAAAGATATGGCCCAGATTTCATGCATAGTTTTTAACCTGGATTTAAAAGTATCCACATTTGGTGAAAGCTTAACCTCCACCGGTATTTAGTTCCACTTGTTTGTTTATACTGTCAATAAAACAGGAAATGTATAATAATTTATCAAACAAGTGAAAATGCAGTATATAAAGCAAAAACAATGCGTGTATATTTCTAATGAGCTTGTAGATAAATATTTGGTTTGACTCATTTATTCTCTAATACAGTCTGTACCTTTGTTGAGCAAGTTTTTTTTTGTCATTTCTTTGAATAGTCTTCAGGAATAGCTCTCCAGGCTTTAAGAAGGGTATTTCAAAAGATTTTTTTTATGTTGTCTGCCTTTTTCTTTCTGTTCTCTGTCAAGATGATCCCACAATACTTCAATGATATTTGAGGTCTGGGCTCTAGGGAGGATTTATAGCTAAGTAACACCTGTTGACACTGATTTTCAGTCCTGCTCTTGTGACATGTGGCATACCTCAGCCTGTTTTCCTTGTGGCTTCTTGACAGCCACCCTTAATGAAGACGATTTCTGATGCAGCTTCAGTGTCCTGTGTCAGGTCTTCACTGTTTTTTTCCCCCTATTTGTTTGTGGAAATCACTTTCAGATACAGTTCATCTACTATACATCTACTACACATTTTTAAGGCCTTTTTTTTTTTTAATTCTCGACTAAGCTTCTTCTATTTCTTTAAGGTCACACTGCATAGCAGGCTAAACTATGGCTGGTTTTCAGTTAACTGTTAATAATCACCTTGTTCATGCATTTCATGCCAGTCCAATTAGGCTACATGTGGCATTTATAATAGATGCAACCACAGAAATGGGAACAAATAGAAAAAACAGACTGCCCCAATTATTAATGTCCCAACAGCTGAGAAAATAAAACTCAGGTTTAAAAACACTGAAATTTTTCTCTGATTAGAGAAGTTGTTATACAACTGCATTTACAGACTTTGAAAGACAGAAAAACACCTCAGGGCTTAACAGTTAGAGAGTTAGAGATGTGTTTTTTTCATGAAATACATTAAACATATCAGTGGATAAGACATGTGGAGAGACATTCATCATCAACATCACTGTCAAACTTTATTACAGATTCAAGACCCAGGATATAAAAACCATGAGAAACAAAACGTAAACACACATAGTTAGAAAATAAATTGTCCAAAATGACGAGTTGGTGTCTTAACTGTATGTTTATTAATACAATGCATTATTTCATACAACTGTAAACTTTTTGATTGCCAGAAGAATAAGCATTACCTCCCTCTAGAGGCTTCAAAGAGAATAACAACTAATGCCAGTTTTATCAACTCTAAATTATATTAAAATGATTTGAGTCATTTGTACTGCTATAACCATTCCTTACTATTACATGCTTTATTACTGGTGCAATTAATCAAACTTTCCTTCATCACAAGCAGCTTCCAAACTTTGATGTTTACTTGGATTTTCCTGCTGACTGAGTCCTCCCCTGGCAACAAAATCACTGATGCTGGAGTTCATCTTGGCACACCCAGACAGCATCAGGATGTTGTTACCAGGAGGAAACTATTTTACCATCCAGTCCATCTGTGGCTCTCGGGAGTGGCAAAGGATTGAAAGGAGAGGAGAGATAGGTAAAGAAGGAAAAGAAAAAAAGAGATAAATAGTTGTTGTTTCCATTCAAAATTTCCTCCTTTGGTTGCTTACTTCTTCCATGTACAGCCTGCTTCCTGGGTATTGTGTCATACAGCAGCCTGCGCCTACGCCCATATCAAGTCAGCTAAAGCATGGGTGCTTCCAGTACAGTGTTTCAGTGTAGTCAGCATTTTCAGACTGCAGTACATATGAGGATGTGCTACAGCTATGGAGCTGAAAGCCTCAAAATGTGAGCTTGTTCCAGACTGTTTCACATCTATTTTAATATTTGAGCTATGATGGATGTGTCCAGACTGAGGTTCTTATCATTTGATATGGTGACAACTTCTGTATTCAAATGTCAGATGAATGATTGATAGATTTAGTTTCAGGCCTTCAGAACTGAAGCGTTCAATGTATCTTTTATTATCTGCTGAAGTTTATTCAAGCACTGGGAATGATTTCTGCACTGAACTACTTGACTCTTCACCCAGAGGTGAGCAAAAAACCAAGCGGCCAAGTGAACCAGCTTGCCAACTCTCTGCTTGCTTACAGAGGAGTAGCTCCATCCCACTTTTCACTGCATCACAGAAACATCCCTCTGTGGGCATCAACAGGTGAACTTGAATAAAGACTGATTTCTGAGATGGTCAACAATGCTTTGGGTCAACAGCCTTAAATTATAACTGACTGTTTTGGGGCCACTGGAGCTTACTGCTCCAATTGAGTTGTAACATGCACACTACATGCCAAAAGAACTGTATCCATTTACACTGCAGGTGCAGAATCATCATATCCAGACGGCAAGTGACACCAAACAATCCGTGAGAGGAGGGTAATTGGAGATGATTGGGCTTATTCTGAGCATGCAGAATATATGTTCAGGGCCTGAAGAGGAATAGAGATCTATCCTCTGTCCTATCCTGTCACAGTCCGAAGCCTGTGGAATGGGGCAAAGCACTGTGGGTAATATGGGAAGGCATAGCATCCTGTCAAAGCACTGCTAGTGCTATTTGCAGCCTTTATTTGGACACAGCAGAGTCTCATGTCTGTAGAGGAGAAGGGGTGAGAGGGAGTGAAATGTAACACTATAATAACAGCATACAAAGTGGTCAATTCAATATGTCACCATGTTGGTTTAAGGTGTGTAGCTTCAACGGTTATCGTAAGCATGGGGAACTTTGTTTGCAGCAGAAGCCAGCATCCAGTCCTGCCTGTCTGCGACGCCTAATGTGTCACAGATCAGCACTGATGAGTTGCACAGCAGAGAGCAGTGTCTGACAATCTCTCCAGAGAGAGAAAAGACTTAGGCACGAGATTATGGGGCCTTAGAATTGTTTGCTGACATAAATGTGTTATCCATCTCAAATCACTGGCCGAGTTTTTCTGAGCCTCTGTTGACAGCTGTACACCTGCTCTTCACCAGTCCCGACCTGGGAACACTGCCTGTATGAGGGAGCACCACTGCTGCCAAGGTCACTGCCTTATTGGGAGACGTGTGGGTGTGTGTTTGAATCAAAAAGTGTGACAGACAGATATAGGTTCAGGAAGAACTGTGGAAGAGGGCCTTTCGTTGCTCCTTTCCTGGTGCTGTAAGAAGGTGGATCATCATTTATTACTCCATCCATCGTCGCATAGAATCCATTTCCTGTCAGAGGAAGACAGAAACATGTTATTTACCCAAACTGTGAGTGACCTGGAAGAACAGGAACCTGTGGTTGAAAGAAATTGAAGATGTTCAAAAGTCCTCTTAGTGTGATTGGGATTTTGTGTCGATTTGGAGCTTCTGTCACTGCGTACAATCACCATGAAATTCCTGTAACTGAATACACTTAAATACTGTACTTTTCTTTGAGGAACAAATTCTTTTTCTTTTTTTGTTTTAGGGTTTATATGTAACCAAGGCAATCAGCCAAATAACATCCATGAAGGTGATAATTGCAACTAAGGAGAATGTCTTTAAGCCCTAACCATGATTTTTTATTTATGCTAACCAAGTAATGTTATCAGTTAAACCCAACCAGGAAGTGACAAAAGGGTTTTAGTAAAGTGCTGTTATGTTACTGAGTGTAACCCAGAAGAGATGGAATATTTGTCATTTGTTAATCTCGCATCTCTCGAAGGCTTAAAGCAGTGCAATTAGAGCTGCCCCATCCACCCCACCTTGGAGTAAGGTAGGTAGTAGGTAGGTAATATTTTTTAGACTACCATAAACCTTTGGAGTTGGACTTGCAGTGCTGTACATCTGTATACAGTATTCCTGGTGGGGTTTTGTCATGTTTGTATCCCAGTAATCTCAGGTTTATTATCTACAACAGCTGCTAAAATCTGTTCATTATAAGTTGTTCTGCAGGAATAGTTGTTACGGTTTTTTCAGTACAGTTCAGACTTTCATGGCTGCTTCTGTCTGTTGGGAAGGCGGCTGTAGTGGTGGATGAAGAAAGTTGCGTCTAAATGTAACAGAAAATCAGGGAAATTTGATCAAGGAAACACAAATAATGACTCTTTCACCACAGATGACTGCCTCTTAGATCTCAGTGGAAGTCCAAATGACCCAGAGCTAAGGGGAAAAAGAATAAAAAAAGAAAGAAACAAAACATGCCGTTTAAGTTCTGTGTTTTGATATATCACAATGGGGTTATCAATAAATGATGGAAAGTGTTGAGTGCAAAGAAAATGTTCTGAAAAATTCAAGAGTTGTGTCTTTTTTGGGATCAATAATCATGTCTGGTGTTGACATGCGGTAAAGTTACATATTTTTTACATGCACAAAAAGATATTGCACACAGAAAAAGAGGGGACATTTTCATACATTATGTTCTGTGGATATGGATACATTTATGATATAGATGTGTTATTTCTGCAGTGCCTGCATGTGCAGATTATTTTAACAGAGTAAAGAGAATAAACAGCATAAAAACAAGTGAGTAAACAAGGAGCAAAGATGTTATTCTCTGAGCAACCTTTTCTGCAGCACATGTCGTTGCTGCCTCGTACCACTGGGAGGAAGTAGTATGCAGCTTTTCGCTTCATTCAGGAAAAACGAAGACAGGATATCACACACTAACACACAATCACTGGATGCATAGTGAGATAAGGAAATAAAAATCAAATACCTGCATGAGTATATGCGTCACAGACAACACATGTGTACTCCTGAACACACAGGACAGCCGCTTTTAACTCTGAACCAAGATGTCACCCTGACACTAAGCCCCAGATGAAAGGCTTGTATTTGTCTGTCACTGCATGAGGGCCCATTTCTGTTTCCACACTTATGAATGATAACACTCACCCTGCTCTGTAATCACAGCACAGCAAAGGGAGCAGCTAAGTGGGATGAAATGAAATTTCAGCAGCAACATAAAGCTAACACAAAAAACTGGACACACACATGACCATGGCCAATGACAGTATTGAAAAGCATGAGTGTGACTTTGACCTGAACAAACATACTCACACAGGCACATATACATTTGAGCATGCACAGGCCGAGACAGCTGTTTGACTCCTTGAGTGGTTTAAAGTGTTTATAGAGGAGCTGAGTTTAACTGTCCAATTGACAGAGCTCTCATTTACACGCACACACACATATGCACAGCCCAGGGCAGATAAGAGCAGATCCGTTTCAAATGCTAATCTTAAAAGTGATAAGGGTTTCGGGGGCCTCTGGTCTTAGACTATACATAAATATCTTTACGTGGGAATCGAATACAGCCCAGGGATCTGTCACGGCACCTTACGCTATAGCCTCGGTAAACAGGACTCTACTTTCAGGTCAAATCCTTATTCCTGTACGGAGACTTGTATTGGCTTGTGCATTCAGGTAACTGTAGTATGGACTAAGTAACAAAGACAAGAGGCTGTATAGACAGCTACATTTTGAAATGGTTTTGAGTGTCTGTCACCATGTATTTTCCACTATATTTGCTGCAATCACCCACCCATCTCTCCTCAGAGACGCCTGAGGGAGTCCCTTACTCCTCCCTCCCAAACCCACCAACCTACTTACCCTGTTCTGCCTCAGCACAGATCCTATCACTTGCATCCTAAGCTGACTGGCATTCATCAGGCCCTGATCTAGTTGCACAGCAGCATCCACACTTGAGTAAAAAATGTAACGAGTCAGGGCTGGCCCTTAGTTACGGCTCAAACAGATGAGAAATACAGAGGCCGGCCGGGAGATGACTGCATCTCAGTGGATTCGACATGCATTTCATTTAATCTTTGCAGTTAATCCACCTCACTGAGGAGGATCAACTTTCACCTCAGTGCTGACAGACAGGAAGGTCATTTTTAAAAATTCTACTGATAATTAAACCTCAGTATATTTCTAGAAACCAATCCATTTACTGCAAGAAACTTAAGAAAGTATAGAAATTACATGAATGTCCATTATTTCTACTGAGACAATTGGGAAGAACACAATTTGAGGCTCCTCTATTCCACAGTCTTTAGATTGGTAATTTAAGAGTAGGTTTGCACCTATTTCACTTTTGCTTTCAAATATTACGGTCAGGAGTTCAAAGTACATGGTCAGTTTAAGGGGTTCCTTACCTTCTCACAATTTTCTAACCTTGGATTGCAACTACTACATTTTTGGACATGGACAAACCTACCTGATCCATGCTTTCAGGTGAAATTGGCTTACAAATTAAGATTGGATTACTTGTCCTCTGATATATAACAACAATGTCTAACTCCGTAGACACCATAAATATATACATGCTCAACATTTTAAAGCCAAAAGAGCTTTTCAAAAGGGCACGGTCAAGTATATTTTACTGTACATAGCACAGTAATAACAACAACAGTTAGCCAAAGTGTTTCAATGTCAATAAAAAAATCACATCTAACAACAAGGCAATACAAATATAAAACCAAATAAAAAGGATAAAGATATAATTAAAGGATAAGTAATTCTAAATTTAGATGGTGAACTCCACTTAAGTCGACTGCCAAGGACGAGATGTGAGACTTTCACAGTGACTTAAAGTTCTCTACAGTTTCACGTTGTGGTAAAACCTGCGCACTTCGGTTACTAAACCTTAGCAAGCCAAACAGACAAACCATGCCGTTGAAAACATAATTTTAAAGAATTTTAAATGCCAGAACAACCTGCCATGCGTTCTTTATTGAGCTCACCACGCGCAATGAAATAAATAAATCAGTTCACATCCAGCGCACCATTAAAAAACTTTCAAAGGGTGGAAAAATTTGGCCACCTTTATAATTTGTTTTTAATGCTGCTTTGGCAGGGTGTTAAAATGACCCCCTCTGCTGGTTCTTGGCGGTTTTCTGACAGTGATCCGGATCACCCCCAAAATCTAATCAGTTGTTCTTTATACCATTTTGGAGATTTCCTGAAAATATCATCAGAATCTGTACTCTATGTTTTGAGTTATGTTGCTAACAGACAGACAGAAGGACAGACAGATAGACAAAAACAAAACCTCCATGCCTTGGCGGAGGTAATAAATACGATCTCACACTGGAGTCAAGCTGGGTCTGGTAGCCCTCTAACATCTGAATCTAGGCATGTCTGCGAGCTGAAAACTCACAGGCTCAATTTGGATGAGGTAAATGTATTGAGAAACTTAGAATACCTCCATCTTGGTAAACCTGTTGCTTTCATCTGGTTACCATGTAGTAAACAAATGCTCATTGACTTCTTTGGGAAGGCCACATCTGTCAATCAAGTCAGTGTGTGAAGTGCCATTTCCCACACATCAACATAAGTTCGCCTACAAATGATCTTACTGTGTACTTCTACAGTAGTAGAGTAGTTGAGTAAAGCATTAAGTCAACAGGTTCAGGCGAGTATACATTTGCCAGAAATCAGGGAGACTATGAACAGTAAGAATAACTTTGACTTTAGTCTAGAAAAAGTGTAAGTGATTGCAGCCAAATCATAGTACACAGGAGACAGACACCGAATGCCACAGATTACGATGTATCTAAGCCTGAAATACTTATGACAGAGGAGTGAAGAGACCAAACTGTTAGTGAGGATATGTGTTGGTGGGTGGAGTTTAAAGTGTGTGCTGGAGAGGGGCGTCTTGGCTAAATTTGAGAGTAACACTGACATGCCCACACCACAGCTGGTCAGATAGAAATAGTTGAGGAAGTAACTGAGCCCAGAGAAAAAAGAGAAGCAGGGAATTTCCTCAGCGATGCATGTAGGGATGAGCAGGGTGCCTCTCTTCTTCTCAGCTTGTCTTGCTTTGTCTCTGACAGGGCTAACATTTCAGTCATTCGCAGGGGACTTAAAGGATTTAGCTAAACATGCAGCAGGACATAAAGTCTAATGTGATGGTATTATCATGCATCTGAATTAAAATAGCCTCCAGAAAGAGTTGTTGCCAAGGTTTTGCCCAGAAGGGACTGGCTGAAATATGGCATATTGCCTTAGATTATGAGATGGGACTAGATGGGAATGTGCCTTCCTTCAAGTGTTCATAAAGTTTGTCTTTTTCTTTCATGAAATTGCAAAAAAAGGAAAACGTAAACAGTAAAATGTAATGCCTAGATCAAAGACTGAAGGTCAAGAGCTGCCTTGTCAGCTGCTGACAGAGTTATTGAAATTTTCAACTCCGAAATCTTTTGGTGAGGCTCAACTAACAAGGAAGACTAATGCCAAAGCAGCAAAGGCTATAACAACATGTCAAAGCTCATAAGTTTACTATCTAAGTCAGGGCTCTTTAACCCCAGTACTCAATCCAGTTGCATCCATCAATTTGAATAATCCCACAATTGTGTGCCTGCAGTATTGAATAACATTACTGGGACAGGATTTTGAAATTGTATCAATAGATTATAACTGATGGGATTATAACTCATTAGTCCAGTGAAGTTGAAAAATTCATTATCAGCAGTTCTCTTGTGGTCCTGAATTTCTTATTCCGCAACAATTTTTAATTAAACTCTTCTGACAGAATGGTGCGAAAAACATGGCGTTAGATATATGTCAGGGGAGCTGTTAAAGTTCTGGCCTGCTCAGAAAGGAAATCTCTGCATGCGATCAAGTGCAGCCCAGGTTAATCCAGTACTGGTACAATTAGGTAAGTACACACTTATCCACCTAAACCATTTTTCATCAAATCAACTTTAAAGATCTGAACCAAGAAAGGTAATTCAAACTGTGATGGGAGAGATGAAGAGATAAAAGAGGCACTCAGTGATGCTGCGTTGAGAAAGGTTGGTTGTGCTAATTAAAGCTATATAAATCAGTTGGTTGCAGCTTTTTCCCAATGCTAAAACTCTATTATTCAAAGACTTTTAAATCCTGATTGCTGGTTTAGTTTAATAAAAAACTACCCTTTAACCCTAATCTCAAAATAAATTTCCCTACAATCCATATATGAGAGACAAGTCACTCCATCAGAAGTTAGTATGAATAGACTTCAAAGCTTCACTAATCTATATGTATTTACTGTATATGTACACATTTGGGACAAACAATCGAGCTGAAAAAACAATAACCAATGCAGAAGCTTGTTAACCAATCATCTGTTCATGTTGAAACTTACCTCTACTGGTTTCCAACTAAGCAAATATTTCATTTCAGATCTGTGAAAATGTAACAGTCCAAGATAAGGTCAAGTCCAAAAACCGGCTTCTTTGTATTGAATGAATGTATCCATGTAGCACGTCAGGCCACTCCCTGTTAGGTTAACTGACATAATACAAATCTTTTTTCTGGTGCAAGAGACAAGAAGTCAAAGTTTTCTGTCTATGCAGAAGATTTATGTTGTCATTTTCCTGTTCAAGTTCCTCAGACCCCCTTACAGCGGCAAGCATTTTTTAAAGAACACAACAAGCACTCCCAAATAGCTACGTGCACAGAATTGACATCCCATCCCTATCCATCTCTTTCTCTGTCTGTCTTTTCCTCTCTATCCCCCCCTCCCTTCCTTTCCTCATCCACCTCTCCATCATGCAGGAAGTCTGGTCTTCCTGAAAACAAGCCTCAGAGCATGGAAAGGCACAAGGCCAAGGGGGGCTCGTACATGAGGGGGAGCAGAGGATGTTTTTGTCATTCCCCTGCCTCTCTGGTTGCTGCAGGCTTCGTAGTCCATCCTGAGGAAGTCAGGCTCACGTCACTCTGACTGATCCTGGGATCTGCACGTGCTGTCTCGTAGGGCCAGTGTGACGCATACTGTGAGTTCTGAAGCAGCCCCCAACACACTGATAGTTTAAGACCATATGTGGATAAAAACTACTTTTCAAAACATGAAATCTCTAAGTTGAAAAATCAGATATGTATGTAAAGGTCAAATGTGGTGTGAGAGATATTATGAGGAGGGCCGATGTTTTGCCAGAACAAAAGTCTATGACTTTGCCAACTAACCACACTCAGTTTCCTGTAACTATTGCAAGTTTCCAGCCCACCTGCGAGTGTGAGAATTTATCAGCATGTGGTTTTCCAC
Source organism: Atherinosoma microstoma (assembly GCA_037177055.1). Lineage (NCBI taxonomy): Eukaryota > Metazoa > Chordata > Actinopteri > Atheriniformes > Atherinidae > Atherinosoma > Atherinosoma microstoma. The sequence goes on along the minus strand of JBBBVU010000023.1, from coordinate 16,328,670 downwards.
AGACTCCCACTGACTGATTTATTGTACCACAAAAAAATTTACAAAAACATCATGCAAAAAAATTTTTTCCTGATTGAAAAAGATACAAAGAAACCTTTCAAAACGGTTGAAACTAAGACATTTTATTGTTGCTTGAAAATTGTATGATCATTTTTAATTTGATGCCACCTTCAAAGCATCCAGATTCAAGAATTCTGCGGGACAGAGGCAGCAAACAGCTTGGAAAGGTCCACCGAAAGATTAGACTGGACAAATTGTTCAATAATGTGAACCAACACAAATGTGCAAAAATTTGGGAATTTCATTAACTGTAGTAAATATTTTCATAAAAAGATTATCAGATTATGAAGTGTGTACAAAAATGGGAGAAGGAGGAAAACCAGTATTGAGTGGCTGCAGTGTTTGGGCCCTTGGATAAACGTGAGTCTGTGGAGGAAATTACCACAGAAAACACATCTCAACAATAAATCCACAAATGCAAGATAAAACTTTAATGTTGGAAAAAAATTAAATCACCACCCTCTCTGGGTCCCCTTAACGGCTGAATGTATTTACAATGATATAAAAACCGAACAGATACAGTAAAAAAAAATTTTTTTTTAAAGATAAGGGGGGGGGACAAGAATAAAAGAAGCTGCAATTGAACATCAAATAAATTGAGAACAATGGATATATTAAAATGAATCAAATACAAAATACATAAATGATAGCAAATAATTTAAAAACAATTAATTAATCATAAAATAAATTGCAATATTTTTATGGTAAATATTTTAAGTGAATGGAAGCATTTGTTGTAAATTCATGACAATATCAATGTAAAAGATGGATTTGAGACTAACAAGTTGCATTTACTTAGAAACCATGAAAACCCCAGGCCTAAAGAGAAGAGCCCTGGGGTTCCGTTTATCATCATCTCACATTATATACGCCATCATAATTTGTAATGTTATCTGGATATATAGGGATAATTTGCACATATGTGAAGGTACCATCAGTGGTTATTCATGAACTTTGGACCAGCCTTGAAGCCTACTTTTATCAAATAAATTGCAAATGCCAGTGTATGTATCTTGGAGGTTGTGGCTCAAAAAGTTTAGGAACCACTGATCCACAGTATTACCTTTTTTTAAATGAACCCAAGTCATAGGTGGACAGACCTAACTGCACTATGTGGGAACAAGGTGACTATGATTACAGACAGCTCCATGGAGCTCAGCCTGAAAGTGACAGAGGTCATAATAACAGGATGTTTACTGCCTGCAGAAACACTGCCAGGGATGACTGCAAGCATGCAGCAACTGTGGCTGGAAACATGAGCAAAGAGGAAATGTAGGCCAGCCAGGTTCCCAGTAGATACACCAAATTTAACCCCATTGACTACTGCTTTGTTTACATACAGACACTACCTGCCCAGAGTATGATTATGTGCATGTAAATGTGAACTGGCCTCTGACCCCGGCACAAAAGCTAAAAAAAGCACCTAATTCTCTCTTTCACGCACAAACTCATTAATGGTTTACTTTAAATGACAGCCAACAGAAGGATATTGGTGCTTTTTGACATTTAAGGGATTCATTCATTTTACCATAAAAAGTTGCTTCCTTCTACCCATCCATAGTCTCGTTCTGCACCAGAGTGTATCATCAAACACAGCACAATAGCTATCAATAGCTTCAGACACCAATTAACCAGACCAGAACTTTCCATCTGGACGGAGACCTTGATGTTTTATTATGGGGTTTTTTTAAACATTTTTTTGGCCCTTTGTGGTACCAAAAAGAGGGATACAAAATTTCCAAGACACTAACAGGATCATTTCTGATTATACTCTCGAAAGAAGCCTTGAAATTCCCCCGGATGAGCTGGAAGAAGTAGCCGGAGAAAGGGAAGTCTCTGCTCCTCTACTATTTAAGCAGCTGTCCTGCAACCCAACCTTGAATAAGTGCTAGAAAATGGATCGATGGATGGATATATAAAACACAAAATGTGTAATTTTTTTAAAGGTTAATTTAATGAAATATCAGTTAAAATACCAGCAAACGAGCTCAGAATACATAATACACAAATATTTGAAGGGAAAATGATTTTTACACCCAATGAGGTAATTTCCAGATTTATTTGGTGTCTATTTGGATCCAAACAAACAACAAAAAGTAATGGAAAGATTTTGATTAAAGTTTCAGGAAATCTCTGAAATGTTATAAGGAACAAGGGATTAAATTTTGGGGGTGATCACTGTCTGGATCCAGGACATTTTTTAACACTAGAACCACAAACGTTCCAATACCCCCTAGAACCACCAGAGGGGGTCATTTTGATACCCTGCCGATGCAGCATTTAAAAAAAAAAGATAAAGGTGGTGTTTACAGAGGCTAATTTTTTTTCCCTTTTAATTTTTTTAAATCGTTCAGAAATAGACAAAGCTTCAATAAATAAATAATTTACTGATTAGCATTTGGGATTACTTTGGATATTTCAAATAGAAAATGTCAAATACTTACTTCAACATTCACTTATCAGCTAACATGTAATTAATTGAATACTTTCTTAAATGTATTTATATTTTTTAGCAATTATTTTGGGGGGAAATTGGAAAAAAAAAGAATCATATAATGCTAAAGTAACAAAACAGAGCGCTGGATATCCACTGATATAGATTCATTGTAGCACAGTTGGAGGGTCAGTAATGAACCCATTCCGGGTCATCCTGGGATTGAAGCAACTCTGGTAGAGGACACATGAATTCATTGCAGCCATGTCCAAAATGTTATATTACATCTACAGGCCATCTTCTAGTTACAGGTAGAAGTTATAATCCAACATTGTTTGACCTGGATCATGTTGATAATCTGGATCTGGTGATCCAGAAGGTTCAAAATATAGGTGGTACTGGGTGGGGTGTTTGGCCTTTTGGGTTTTTTCTCATTTGAGTCACCCTATGGCTTGGTGGAGGTCTGTACTATCTGAGTGCTTCTGGTTCTTTAATGTATTACTTGTCTTAGTTTGTGATTTGTAGTCTGAAACATGAAACATGCCTTGGAAGATATATAAGGCAATGGAGATTGAGATTTAGAGCACATTTCATACATAAGAAAACCCATTGTGCTTTACATAATCAAAAGAAACAATTAAAAAAGAGAACACATAGAGTGGGTTATACAGTATATAATGAATAATTGTCACCAACATTGTCATCATCATCAATATCATTATCATCATCAGTGTACATATTCAAGAAAATAGATTAAAAGAGAAAAAATATTATAGAAAAAACTCCCTAATTCAATCAAAATTAGGTTGCAAATAAAAAGGTTTTAAAACTCGACTTATAAAAACTATGGTTTGGTGCAGGCTTCAGGTTTTCTTGTAGTTTGTTCCAGATATTTAGAAGCAATAAAAACTAAATGCGGATTCACCTTGTCTAGGTTTAACTCTCAGGCTGGAATTTGACCCATAAAATGGCTGTTTATTTTTAATTTAGACCAAGATTTTAACACTGCTGACTGAAGCTGGGCTTTAATCTTTGGACGCATACCTATATTTTCAAATGTAATTATATCAGATGTTTCTTGCACACAAGTGTGGATGTGATATGCACTCCAGCTTTGTATGGAACCACAGTCCACTGACGAGACCATGAGAAAGAGCTGAGTGTCGTCGGAATAATTAAAATGACATATTTTGTTTGTTTCTATGATCCAACAAAGTGTGAGCTTGTAGATGCTGAACAATAGGGGGGCCAAAATGGAGCCTTGGGGAACTCTACATATTATCTTTGTTTGAATAGATCTTCTGTTACGCATTGACACAAAGTAGTCTCAATATTTCAAGTATGATTCACACCAATTCAGAACCAAAATGGAGATTCATCATGGTTGTCTGTGTCAAAAGCAACAATGTAGGTAATGAAGTGATTAAAGTAAACCATGAATTAAATCTCACCTCCCTCTTCTATTTTCCTTTCCCTGCCAGAAAAGTTTATAAATAGATTTCTGTATGTGATATTAAGGGTAAGGTTATTTATTTATCAACCAGACACATCCTTGGCAACAGATGATGTTGACGTTATGCTGCAGCCCTGGGAGATGTTCAGCCTTTAGCAACAGGAAGCAGCAGGCTTATTCCAATAAATTGCACAAGAAATTTTTACTGTTTAAAAGAAGTGAGTGCCATTCTAACAATCTCAATGTTTGGCACCTCAGGGCTGGTAACTGGTATGAATTACATTTACACAACATTTAACCTACTTTCCCTGGGATGCTTTAACAGCTAAGACGATGATTTAAAAATATTTTCCTAATTTTCCAGAATATAACAAGATGTAAGTTTAAACAGTGTGATTGAAACCAACTCAACTATTTACACCATGATGGCGATCAACTTGTACTCAACTTGGTGTTCACACATTGTCTTTAAACAGTATCATGTACATCTTTTTTTTTAACTTAAAAGCAACAAAATGTGCTTATCTCAAACCAATGATTCCTTCAAGAATGTTGTCAAGTTGCAGAAAAGGGAATTCTTCCCATTACTTATCTTTAAAATAGCTGAATAAGAACAGAAAAGGAAAACATACAAATCTCAACATTTTCCTTTTCAGCGTATGTGATAGTAACTTAACAGGAGCACAAGATTCAGGAGATTGATACCTGTCATCATCCAAGTTTTTGATACCCTGGTCTCAACCCGCAACAGGCATGACACATTTATTGGTGTGAACAGAAGTGCGCAGACAGGATCCAGTTGGATCGGGAAGCAGCAGATATCTGTGGATGGGAGCAACCGGGTGTCAGCAGTCATGGTTCCAGGAGGCAAAGTGTTTTGAAGTGACCCAGAGAAGGTCTGGGACTGGATAGAGTTTCTGGACAAGCACATTTACAGGACTTGTGTCAGAGAGGCACATTTATTTGCAACTTTCTGTCAGATGGTGAGAGTGAGAATGTGGGTCACTTCTATTTCTGCTTCAGCATGACAGAATATGAAATATAATGTGCACCTCTCTGTGTTTATCATGCATATATAAGCTCCTCATTTAACTGGGGGATGGAGGTTTAGCTTTCTGCACATCTCACAAATCAGTATTTCAAATATAAATTTCAGAATTTGACGGGGGATGTTCTTATCCTGTCTCGAATTACAGACATTCAAAGCCTTGCTTGATGGGTTTCAACCCTGCTGTGAGGTATTTGTAATACAAGTATGATATTGAAGAAGGGCAGGAATTTTTACCGTATCTATGGCCGAGTCGTTTGAGGTGAGAGACCTCATTTGACCACAGCAAATGTTAAAGGCCAAAGATCACTTTTGCAGAGCTTTTGAGATTTAAGGTAAAGAGGAAGAAGAGGAGGGATTTTACAAGCATTCGTGTCCTGCATGTATATTGCAAGAATGACTGAGGTGAAGTAACAAAAGAGATCAGATCACTAAAACAGAAATGAAACTGATAATGAATATTTCAATATATAGTTTTGACGCTTAAAATGTGCTGATATAAAATCCTTTGTCAATAGTTACAGGATCATCTCAATACTGCCACCTAATGTGTAAGAGACACACAACATTTTTAATGCACCAGCCCTGAGAGCAAATATGGGCAAGGAAAGACCCCCAGGACTAACCCCTCATATTATCTTATTGTCTTGGTGCAGAGTGAGATCCCATTATGCAATGACACGGATCTGTGTTGATGTGTCAAGATGATGATGATAATGGCCACAGCGATGACGATGAGACTTATTATATCAGCTTTCAGGATTTCCCAAAATAGCAGTGCAAATAGTTTCATCTCCATAAGGAGGAATGGTCTGAATAAGTGTAACAGATCCAAAAATAAGACCTGGCAGCAGTGGTGAGCTGCGTGCAAGTAAATGATGATGCAGTGTTAAACAGAAACATTTATGTTAATCCCCCCCTGCCCCACCACCACCACTATCACTGCCACCACTATCACTGCCACCACAACTATCACTGGCTGTTATCATCATACGTTTGGAATAAATGTTGATTTCTTTTTCCTTTCTTTTTGAACTTGTGTGTGTGTGTGGGGGGGGGGGGGGGGGGGGGGCAACCAAACCTGCATTTAAACAAACAAAAAAAAAAACCACCCCTCCACCAATTCAACAGACCTCATGCAGGGCACAAG
>JBBBVU010000023.1:16301030-16317073 GCA_037177055.1 Atherinosoma microstoma | reverse complement strand
TGGCAACGAAGCCTCTACACCCGACCTCAACCGGAAGCACCCGTGCACGCCAGCCGCGTTGTTCTGCCTCAGCTGCTCATCATGTCAAAGTTGTTGGAGAAGGCCCTTAACAACAATACCATAAAAGAAAATTCCCTATTGAAGATTTCATGGGGAATTTTCTTCCATGATGTACAAAGAAATAGCCAATATCTGAAATGACATCCTTCATGGTAGATCTGTAATTTTGTGAAGGTGGCACACATCACCTCCCTTTTGTAAGTCATAGTAAGTCATTCAGGATACAGCCATAAGGAACATCAACATGGAAATGGGAAAGGAGCTATAGTGTATGGTGTGGCACATGTCTGCTCTTGCATCGCTTCTCTTTTTAAATTGGTCCTGTGATCATGGAAAGCAGCCACAAGGTGGCGCCAATAAGACACAAGACTTTCAGATGGAATGAACTTTTATATTCAGAAGGTAAATACTTTGTAACACATGAAGGGCTGGTTATGTTTTAAACTAACGGGTGACGTTTGTGCAACAAGAATCTATTACTTCGATAAAATTGGATCTATCCGGAAAATGTGAAGTCAAGGCTTCACAACATTTGAAAGTTTGAAAAATTATGAGATTTATTCCCCTGGTTCTCATTACAAAAACCACCTCTGTTCCCTCTGCTAAGGTCGTTAGTACTGACTGGATTCACCAGAGGCAGTGCTGTGTCAGATGGTTTGACAGACTCCCCTCTGCAGGAAACTAACTAATCAGTTCTAAGTGGCCAGTTGCCATGGTGACCAAGTGCCAAGACCTTCTTGACAACATCTGAGGCCCCACCCAGTCTTTCACCTCGTACTACTTACTCAGGAGTGTGTGCCACATATTATTGCATTTTCAGCAACAGGTAACACACAAGAGTGATGAAGTACCGGTATTTCTAATTACACATGGAGTCATGAAAAGCTCTTTTTTTCTTTCTTTAAGCAAAAACATCCAATGTTGTGAGGCTATTTTGGTACATCTGTGCAGCTTTTATTCATTAGATCTTTTTATATTAAAAAAATAGCCAAAAAGGCTCAACTTTTCATTCAGTATTTCCTTGTAAAATGTAAATCTTTCAGCCTGAGAAACATTGTTAACTGGGACTTTATGAGTCCGGCACAGTAAGAACAGCTGTTTCTAAAGATTACATTTAATCTTTTCTCATAATAATATCACTTAAGCTTGTAAAACCTTCTTGTGAAACCTCTAAAACATGATATGGTTAAATAAAAAATATACCAATATGCAACTGCATGGTTTCACTATTTAAGTCTCAGGAAAAGTATCAGTACGGTCCATAATGTAAGATTACGCTACTGTTGATTTAAACCCCCATGTTTGCCTTGCTATTCACTACGACTACACGCATTTAGGAGATTATTTTCTAAAACCAGGGAGGAAAAGGCGCTTGAATTGAATTTGAGATGTCTATAAGCTTTCAGAAGCACCTGCAGAGAGGGAGGGTGAAGAGAGGACAGGGAGGGAAGGGAGAGGTTTAACACAAAAAGTTGATTAGATGAAAACTGCACTGTGACATTAAAGGAAGAGAACGGGGCGAGACAGAAGGGTGTAGCTGATATAAACAGTAAAGGTTAATAAGACAGGTGAGCAGTTGAGGAACACGAGAAGGAGGCTGCTGTGGCTACGGGAGAATTTGATCCCCGGACAGTTTGGAAACTCAAGCATCCTTCTGCACATCCTGTCCGGAGTATATAAGACAACAGTCAGCAGTCACCACTGAGCCTTATTTCCTGCTTGCTGCTTTTGGATCTGGACAGAGAGGAGCCAACATAGGTGAGTCCCACACACATCTGTATGGGGAAACCCAGAGTCCAGGTGTTGTCCAGGTACCATACAGCCTATATTCTCTGAATAAAGTTTTGTTTTTCATTTTAACTGGAGATGATGTAACTTTAGGCACATCTAGCCTTTATTTGATATGATGAGAATGATAAGAATTATTGCCACAAAATTCAGCAAACTATTAATGACAAGATGATGTTTAGAGGTTCACTCAGCTGGCACAAGTCTTTAGGATCATGGTACAAAAGAAAATCATTATCAACCTCATGCACAGTCCTGCGTCTTTCCTTATTATAAAACATGACATTTTACCCCCGACTGCCAAATTGCTTTTGTAAGGTCCCTAAGTGCCAATTATTCACCACAGTTCATCCAATTAAGTATTCAAAGGGGGTAAATAGTTCAGAGATTAACAACCTGCCAGGGGAAATCAGATTTTTTTTAAAAATGGTTTTGTATAACCAGAATAGATTTTGAAAAATAAAAACAGTTTTCCTTGTTCATATATTTTCTCCAACGTTATTTACACCTTTTGTTTCTAAAATCATGCTTTAGTCGGTACATCTGAGAAGCAATCACAACTGGAGACTTGATTGGATCATAATATAACCTTGATAAACCTGCAAAAGTTTTTTTTAAAAAAGAGAAAGAAAAAAAGTAAATCCATCCGAATGATGAACAAATCCCAAACTCTGAGGTGGGTACAGATGATGTACATCTGAAAGGGAGAGAAAGTTGTGTGTGTTTGTGAGTGTTAATAATTAACACAGCCTCTCTTGAACCCAACAGGACCAACATGTCGCTCACCTCCATTCTTTCAGCTGAAGCCATTGACAATGCTGTCAAGGACTGTCAAGGTAGCATAAACCTTCTCCAAACATTCATATAACTAAGAATTACAAATATAAATTGCAACAACCAAATCATGCAGGGTGAGTTGTGTCCATTTATTTAAGCTTAAACTATCTTCAGGATGAAAAGCTTTGACTCTTCACAGAACTCACCTCTTAATTACAATGAGATACAGAGAAATAAAAAATATTGACAGATTCATAATCTTTTATTGCATCAGTCACATTCAGATCTTCTAAGTACACTCCTTCATATGTGTGAATAATCCTCTTAACAACTGGATTATTTTCAATATATCCTCTCTACTTTAGTCACATGCAGCTTTAAATCAGAATTTAAAAAGGTTTTTAATCATTCTGTCTGCTTTAGTGGAGGTATGTGTCTGCTGGTCTTAAAAGATGAAAAACAGGCCAGCGGCCACATGCTGGATTAATCTCCTCATCAGCTCTCTGTAGCAGTGTGTTGACTGTGGGAGTGAGCTAAGACTCTTTACTGTCTCTTTTGCTTTTCAATATTTGTCTACAGCTCCAGACTCATTCTGCTACAAGAAGTTCTTCCAGTTGTGTGGCCTGTCCTCAAAGACACCCAAGGAGGTCAGAGATGTCTTTCAGATTCTCGACGAGGACAACAGCGGCTACATCGAGGAATCTGAGCTTAAGTGTGTAAATTGATAGCTGGGATGTGTACTCTAAGCATACCAGTGCTCTAAATGTGATGTATCCATGTCTGGCTCAGAACTCTGAGAGCATCACACTGCCAACCTACAAGTTTTATTACTTTTTCTTAACTAACCAGAGCTTCAGAGAATTGTGCATTAGTGTGTTTGCCTGAGGAAAAAAATAAGGTTTCAGTGAATCACACAGTAATATTTACTGTATTACAGGGTTACAAAATCCCCTAATCTACCATGGTGAACATGTTATTACTGTATTTGTGTTAAATTACTCACCTTGTGCGATGACTGCTCAGGGTGGACTTAAGCTGTGTAATTTAGGGAGTCAGTCATCTTCTCAGTTCATCAATAAGAAACTGATCATATCAAATACAACCTGCATGTGTGCCTGCTTGCAGGTTCTTTCTGCAGCGGTTTGTTCCTGGTGCAAGAACCCTGACCGAAGCAGAAACCAAGAGCTTCATCTCAGCAGCTGATGATGACAGTGATGGAAAAATTGGAGTAGATGGTCAGTATCTTCACATTGTGTTGGTGTGAAATCACAATAGAGGCTAAAATGATCTTATTGGTTGGGTTAAAACTCAGGTGGTGAAAGAAAACAACTCAAAGAAGTTTTAATATTCTGAAGAGAAAGCACTCTAGCTATTAGATATTTTTAGCTTGGCCATCCACATTCATTTAGTGAGTTTAAGATGATTGACATTAAGACGAGGAAGCATATTTATACTTGAAAATTAGCTTAGAATATTAAATGTATTGTATAGGTATAGTGCTTTATGACTATCTTGTGTTTAAAAGCTTGGGTTGACCAATTTTTTAAACTTAGATTTAAAAACACCAATTTAATGTAATTTTTCATCCCTATTGAACCGCATAGCCTTTGGATTAGAACATGCAAGTCATGTGCATTAATATAAAGGCCATAGTCCACAGATGTGGCTTTTCGTTAATCAAGTTTTGACCGTTATTAACTTATCAGAAAAGAGGCTTTAACGTCTTTTAAAAGGAGACAATCTAAAACAGATGAGTTCATAATGAAAAACATTGATCTTGAGATGTGGCACTAGCAAAGGGGACAGATGTATGTTTTGGCATTGACTCATGGCCAATTCAACATTTTCTCCAGAATTCCAGACTATGGTCCTGTCCTGAGTTCGACAAATGACAAGAGGTCTTCAGGTCTTTGGACACCTTTCCCCACCTCTGGAGTCTTCTGATTCAAGCTTCCATTCCCATGAATTTAAGCTGTTTTCTATTCAATTCTGTGTGCACTAATTGTTTTTAAATTACCATATGTCATTTTAAAGACAACACCTTTTAACGTGTCTTTGTCCACATCTCACCTCTGAAAATGAATAAACATGGAAACCTACATGTGTGCACAGAGTGTTGATATTGAAAAAATTCCATAAGGGTGTATAGTTAACAGCATCTATACTAGCAGGAGTGAAAACAATTTTAGGATTATTTGATAGTGACATTACGGCAACTCATTTCAATGCTGCGCTTTATATTTTCCTGAAAGAATTCATTGGAATTGTGTTCATTAATAGTGTCATGGAAAAATATTAAATAATGAATTATGATCCAGATGGCAAAGTCCATTTAGGTTTATTGAAAACTTGTGCGCGAGGAGAAAGTCATACAAAGGTGCCAGCACACAACACATCTGCAGAGTTTCCGAGGGGGAGAAGAGTGTCTCTGGGCTTATGTCTTTAGGTTGACCCTGGAGGAACAAATGGGATCATTGTTCCTGCAGTACGTGTGAAAAGTCTTTTGATCAGTTGGAGGAAGTACAGGTATTTTGATAGGCATCCACACCACCTCTCTAATCTAATGTAGTCTGGAAACATGTTTTTAAATAATAAAAAGAATTGATGAAATCACTGTAACTTAATTCAGTCTAGGGACATGCTCTGAAAAAATAATAATAAAGGAAATGAAAATTTCCTTCATGATACTTTAGATTTTCTTTTTCTGTATCATAAGATTTATTCTGCAAGACTGCATCATTCTTTATTTAATATGCATATCTTAATATAAAGGGCAATAAATCCAAATACAAGATCAATATACAAATATCTTAAAGGGAAAGTCAAAATACCTTAAGATGACAAACATCTCTTAGATATAAAAATATAATCGTAAAATATTGTCATATTGCATGCACATGTCTATAGAAATATCTATTATGATTTACTAGAGAATGACAGAAAAAAGAGCAAAAACACACTTAAATTAAAATGGCTGGGCATCGGCCATCTGAACCTGTCAATTAAATGTATAATAAAACCGGTACATACCTCTCAAACCAAATTATACGCACACCCTGTAAGATGCTTTGGTCACTTTTCAAGTTGTACAACAGAGGGGCTCTCTCCCGTAAGCGGAACCTTTAAGTAGATTGAAAGCGGGAATTCCCGAACAATTTAGTTTGCGACACCGCGCTGTCAAAAGCAGGAAGTTAAGAATGTAAAGTATAATGCGAGTGGTTTCTCTTGTCATTGATATCATTTTAATGCTTTTTATTTTTAATTACACACTCCATAACAGTGAGCACCTGAACGTGTTGTGTGTATGCTCTGTAAGGTGAGTATTACCGTCATTTTTCTATTAGGTTATTATGAGAGCACAAGTCTTCTGCTAGCAGAGTCCAGCTAACCAGTTAGCTGCCCTAACTGAATTGGCGTTAGTAGTTGTACTTGTTTAGCTACATAGTCACCGTCATTGTTCCGTGAGTTTTTATTCGGTTTTTAAAGATATGGAGAAATGTAGTGTATGAAAACGCCAGGGATTTTCTCTCTGATTTGTAGCTCCGCTCCCGAGACTTTGCCGGCTAAAGGAGCGTTAACGTTTTACAACAGTGTGTAACAGCGGTGATATGTTGTAAATTTCCCTCCTAGGTGAAGAAGTACACGATGAGAGCGGCTTTCTAGCACTGAAATATGAATGAATATACTGAACTTTATAGTAGTGACTTAATAGAAGATTTAAAGCATCTTTTATTGTACTTTGATGCAGTGCAGTTTAGTTTTAAGCCCTAAAAACATAGTGAAAATCAGTGTGTAGTTGCTTCTCATAGTGATTTGGGAAAGATGAATTTTTATGCATTAGTGACACAGTTGTATTCATACAGAACCTCTGTGTCAATACTGTCTTAAGTTAATGGTTTAGTCATGGCGTTATTATTGATTTTATTTTATTTTGCCTTTGGAAAGGATTCTTCCACATTTCAATTTCATTTAAGTAACAAAGTTGTTAATTGAGATTCTAGAGTTTATTTGCCTGACTTGACATTACACTCCCTGTGTTGTTTCTGTTGTCCATGTACACATCCCAATGTTGATGCTGAAGAAATACATCATCCCTAGTAGAAACCAGTGTAATCAGCTTAACTAATAAAACTAACTTGAATACAGTGGTGGATCTTCAAAGTCCAAGCTAAGAAAAAGTATGAGAGTTTCCATCTTAGGTTACTGACAAAGCCGTAAATGAAAAAAGTAGTTAGTACGAACGTGCTTTGGTCACAGCAAATTTCACGGGATGTTAGAGCAAAGATAATCAATAAGTGACACTGCAAAGGGTTAAAGCATTTCTAAAGACCTCGATGTTCATCAGTCAACAGTAAAATAAAAAGTCTATAAACTAAGGACATACTGGACTATTTCTTTCCTCCCTGGGACAGGATGTCTGGCTAAAATCCCTCCAAGAACACAATCTGCAATCTTATAAAAAGTGGAAGAGATTCACAGTATAACAGGAAATCATCTGCAGAAACCTCTACAACTCGATGGTGCATGTTTCCAAGAATTAAACACTGAATTAGATTTGAGTAAATGCATGGACAATACACAGTAAACAACTCTTCTCCATTTTTCTTTTTATTTAAAAAGAAAAAAGAGGGAGAGAAAACTCTTCAGGAACAATGCTCTGTTCTGTGGATGGATGATATATTGTCTTATATTTAAAAAAAATATTTTAAATGATTATGCTACGGTTCAGAAAAGAAAAGTTGCACACTAACACCAAATAAAGCATTTTCTCAATTATGAAGCTTAGTGGAAGAGGGTATCATAATTTGGGACTGCTTTTCTACACTTAGATAAATATCAGACCACATTCTTGTTAACTCTGAGTAGTTCACAGATGTCTTGCGGTTGTAATTGCTGAGCTGGTATCGCATTGGTGTATTTTTCTTAGTATAAATGCCCCTTGACATTGTAACTTTGAGCAATAATACGTTTGGGAGCACTAATCATTGGTTTCTGATTATTCATAAAGTTGTCATGCTGCACTCTGTGATTATGCTTGTCCACACTCTGCAGGCACACGGCATGCTAACCAAACTGCCACTTGAGCAAAGGAGGTCCAGACACAAGTTGCACTAATGCTCATGATAAGGTAAGGATGATTGAAAGTGGAGATTGGCAAAACCTGAAGGAATTCGTTATCAGTTTATCAGCTTTGTCTTTGTGTCTGTTGCAGTCCCAAAATGGCCTCAGGAATGCAGGAGAAACAGTACACACCATCTCTGCTCAGTTTTTTCATTTATAACCCTACATTTGGACCACGAGAAGGAGAGGTGAGCATGAGTCGCCTTAGAAAAACCTGCGTTGGATGTGTTTTGTACTGATTATACTGATGATCCAATGATTCCTTCTCAGGAAGAGAAGAAAATTTTGTTTTACCACCCAAGTGATGTTGAGAAAAATGAGAAGATCCGAAATGTTGGACTTTGTGAGGCTATAGTACAGTTCACCAGGTACAACGTGCAAGTATGAATGTGTAGGAGTTCCTTTATACAGCCTTCTGGTGTGAATTTGATATGTGTCTGTCTTCAGTTTCATGGCTTTCTTTGACACAATTAATCGATAACCAAAAGAGGTGTTGTCTGTGTTAGAGATATAACAGAAAAAGGAAATATTGCAATAAGTGGTTAGATATGCACTAATACATAGAAGATGTGAGCAAAAGCATGAAATGAGCTTATCTTGTCTGGATATGACCTTGTCTTTGTTGCAGGACGTTCTGCCCATCAAAACCAGCTAAATCCCTGCACACACAGAAAAACCGGCAATTTTTCTTTGAGCCTGAGGAGAATTTCTGGATAGTCATGGTACATCATGCTTGAGTTTCCATACTTCCTTATTTCCATTAGGACTGTAATTTAGCTTTTACTCTTTAATTTCTTTATACATGCTGTGTTTTTTTTTTTAACATGCAATCTGCAGGTGGTTCGAAACCCAATGATTGAAAAGCCAAATAAAGATGGTAAACCTCCCACGATAGAGTATCAAGAAGAGGAAATACTCGTAAGTACTTGCAGATTTATTCTTTTTGGAATATTGTCTGTTATTTAATAGATCTCCATTTTGCCTTGTAGGATACTGTTTATGGTGCAGTGGTAAGGCAGTGCTACAGTATGTACAAGGTGAGTTTCAGTATGTTTTAGGATCTGCAATTTATATTTTTTATGGCCTATATTTAACCTCATTTGGGGCCTGTTTGAGTAAAATAGGCTCTTCTCCTATAATCCAAATATTGACTCCCCAGTAGCTTCTCACACTTTCACTGGAAGTCTTTGTTCAGTGCTAAAATAATCTCCGTTTATCAGTGTTTTTTCTGTGTGCTTTAGCTCTTCAATGGAATGTTTGGTAGAGCAGTGGAAACCGGAGGAGTGGAGCTGCTTACTCAGAAGCTTGAAAAGTTCTTCCACAGGGTAAGGATTGTTTATATTTGCCCATCAACTCTTTGTTGCTAGGTGGATATGTATTTTTTCTTTGTTTTGGCTTTCATTTAATGCCCAACATACTGTCTTGGATATATTTCTTTATAAAAAGTCACTAGACCTTGACAGTGAGTGTTTTAACAAGGGCTGGGCTCAGGTTATGATGTTTGGGCATAAAGTCGAGTGTCTGCTGTTGTTTCTGTGTAAGTACTCATGTTAATCTTGGAAAGCTGCAAGATATTTCCAGTCATACTTGATTCACTGGTTGTTAGTTAACCTGCAGTGCCTGTCGTCACTTTATGTCACTGTCATTTCATGTCACTGTCACTTCTCTGGAACAGTGCGACTCTTGGCTTTAACACTCATGCCAAAGTTTAAAAGATTCATTTCTAATTAGGGAATACCCTTCTTAAGTTAACACGGGCTTCCCTCTGCAACATGTAACCTAACGACAGAGAGAAAGAGAGACACCGTGGCGAGCGTCATCGGAGGTTGAATGTCTGTACTTCTTATTCCTTCAGTGATGCAAGCGTCTTTGCAGAGCGTCAGTCAAAGAGTTTCTTATTCCACTTTCGTTATTTGGCTGTATCAAACACTATGGGAAGGTAAACTGACCTCTTTCCCCTTTGCTTCTCCTTTTGTGTCCATGTGTGTATGTGTGCTCATGATGGGGTTTCCAGTATCTGCAGACGCTCCATTTGCAGTCCTGCGACCTGCTGGATGTGTTTGGTGGCATCAGCTTCTTCCCCCTGGACAAGATGACCTACCTGAAGATCCAGTCTTTTGTTAACAGAGTGGAGGAGAGCCTGAGCCTGATCAAATACACAGCTTTCCTCTACAATGATCAGCTTATCTGGTATAAACTGCACATTTTTTAAAACTATGTGTGCACTTATCCCTATTCATATTTACTACCATGTACATTATGATAATAAAATCCCACCACTAGCATGTACAAACACATAATTGAATGCCGGGTAAACAGAGGTGGTCCTGAACATAACCCCCTAATCCTCTTTGTGATTTATGTGTACTCTGACATGTCACATACATATTGTCAGTGTGTAACCATTGAGTGGTTTTGCATGGCTCAAATAACAGAGGCCATCCATAGTTTCAATTAGTACCAATAGTTTTAATTGAATAACTCAATAAAATATTAGGAGTAAACCTGTCCGTAGGCCAGTATGTAAAGCCAAGGATGCGAGAGAGGATCTTGCGGATCTGATTCATTACCTGCTGAGCACATCCTGCTCAGGTGTACTGATTTCTGACAAGCTCCATCCACATATACCTGGCAGAGAGGGAAACTCAGCCAACAGGAAAGACTAAGGTCTACCCCTAGGCTGTCCCATTATCTGACTCATAAATGAATGAATTATACTTTATTTATCCCTCTTAGAGGGAAATTATTGTTGTGGCAGGGTATTATGGTATTATTCTTTTTTTTATAAAGCTGCACTTTGTGTTTTCGTGGTTTATTCTAGAGTATTAATTGTATAAATTGCACTGCTGAACCACTCTCACTAACAGGACTGATGGTGCTTTAAAGATCTAGCATTAACAGAACACCAGAAAAGCACACAACCACACGTTTTGTCAACTTTGTTGTCATTGTTATGCGCAGGAGTGGGCTGGAACAAGATGATATGAGGATCCTGTATAAATATCTGACCACCTCGCTTTTTCCCAGGCACTCTGAACCAGAGGTAGGTGGGAGCATGCAATGAACAGTTCAATCAATTAGGATGACTTAAATGTCAATCAAAAAGAAATTTTAAGATGCTCTGTTGGCATGGAAAATGTGTGCTACTACTGCAGAGCTTTGTTTTTTTTATAGAATTAAATGTAGTTTACGTGGTAGAACCCTTTCCATTTTTGTTTCTCACATGGATGAACATTTTAGCCTTGACATGACATTCAAAATTTACTATATAGTAATCCCATATATTTTCAGTCTAACCCTCCTCTTACATTGTTTCTCTGTATTTTCTCATCTCAGTTGGCTGGCAGGGACTCTCCTCTGAGGCCAGAAGTTGCAGGAAATCTGTTGCACTATGGGAGGTAAATCCCTGATCCCATCTGTGTGCCTACCGTTTTTTAATCCTCTCCATAGAAATGCACACCATGTAGAAATGTCATTCATGGGCCAACGTGTCCCAGACACCATAAAGAGCATACACTGTACATGAACATGAATGCTTGGATGTCTGTGGGCTGGCTTCATGTTATTCCCTCCAACTGACAAGTTAATTAGATAAGGCGGTAACTCCCTTGGTTAACAAATTGTGGGTTTAGTCAAGAGGGAGAGTATCAGTACGGCACTACATTCAGTTTCAGTCTAAATAAAGAAAGTTTGCTTTGAGTGTTGGCTGACTTAAAATATTTATAACTGTGTCCTGCTGAAATAATTAGCTTTTAAGAGTGATGTGAAACAGCTGGAATGGTTTCAGGTCTAATCATCTGATAGGAAAACCCTTTTTTTTCTCTCTCTCTTGGTGAAAAATACTAATATTACTTTGTTAAGAGCAGAAGAAAAGCTGAAGTTAATTGAATTATATGTTTCAAACAGACTTGGGAATTTATCATGTAATACCACATGAAAGGGTCATGTCTCATTGAAAGATCTAAGTCTCATCTCATGTCTCTAATTTTTGCCTCCTTATCTCTTTGTTTCTACATCCTCCAGCTTGGGATGTTCTTAGCTAATTGTTTTAAAGGATGACTGGGTTTTTAAAATGCACCCAGAGGAGAGTTTCAGATGAATTAATCCTGTGTCAGGATTAGAGTGTCGTGTTACAAGGATTGTAAAATTAAACATTCACTTTGGGATCCAGTAAAATAAGTTTTTTCTTCTGTTATATAATAAGTCACTTTTTTTTTTTTACTTACAGAGGCTTTGACATTCACGCTTATTCTGTGATTATTAACCCAACCGTGCCCTCATCTGTTCTCTCAGGTTTCTAACAGGACCTACTAATCTTAAAGATCCAGAGGCCAAATTCCGATTTCCAAAAATATTTGTCACAGCAGAAGACGGTTATGAGGAGCTGCATCTGATCGTTTACAAGGTGTGGTGTTTCTGCTCTGTCATTGCATTTATACACAGGATTTTAAATGTATTAAAATCCAGCGTTAATTTTTATTTATCTGCAGAATGATTCTTCTAATCTGTGATGGGAGGATTTGTCATGTGTAAATATCACATTTTGGAAATATTCCACTGCTCTATTAATGGATTTTCGGGATTACACCGCTCATTTTAGAAAAGGATGAAGCACTTTCCGCAATGCTTATCACCACATTAAAGTGATTTCTAACCTGTGTGGCCCAGAATCTGCCTGTAACCTAACCTAACCTGATCCACACTTTTGCAGGCGATGAGTGCTGCAGCTTGTTTCATGATCAGTGGTAAGTTTATCCACTTATAAGGTGGGGCCCTTTTCTCTCTAACTGGTTCTCAATATACAGTTGTTATTGTTTGTTTTTTTTGGCCAGTTTGCCACTCATAAAAAGCTAAAATATTACTCTCTTTTCACCTCATTCTATATTGGCTTCATATTGGCCGACTCTTCTCTCCTGCATCTCGTTCCAGCCTCTGTGGAGCTGACGAGGGAGTTCTGTGAGCAACTGGATGGCTTAGTGGGCCCTCAGCTTACTCTGTTGGCATCAGATATTTGTGAACAGTTCACCATTAACCGCAGGATATCTGGGTGAGTGAAGAATCCACCGCTTTTTAAAATTGAATTATATCACACAGAGCAAGATTGTATTTCCAGTCCCTTTCACACACCTTTCTAAGTCAGGACTGATGCATCTTTGTTGAAAGGGCAGAGGGATGCAGTAACGTACAGAACAGGCTCAACTTGCATGAGCTTTCTTACATTAAGCTAGAGTAGCAGCATGACAGTGAGACATTGTGATGATGAATGACTTGCCTGTCGAACACACGCCAGATCTAAAACTGAGCATTCATCACTAAATCATACATGCAACAACACAAGTGTAAATATTTTCACATCATATGGTCACCGTCATAACACTGTGGGCTGCTTATGGCTAACTGAGGGGATGATATGAGGGATGTATCAGACACACATTTTATATGTCATACTGCACGTCATTCTGCAACACTAGTGATTTATGAAAAGACACACCAGTGCAAGTTAGGTTAATTTGTGAATGGGCAAAGAGGCTTAAAGAGGGGCTCACCATTGCAGTTTTATGTTTTTGGACAGATCCATGACGGGGGTTACAGCAAGTACCAAAAGTGCCCCTTATAATATGATATACACATTGCAACAGTTACACAATGACTCTCCTTAAAATTCCTGGTTTAGATACAACTGCACCCTATTCAAATTATATTGCATTTTTTATTAAAGTTAATAAAAGAAACTTTGGCATAAAAAGACATTTGGATACTCCTGTAAACTGGTGCTTAGTAACCAAACAAACATCTAATAAATCTAACTATTAGGAGTGTTTGTGTATGTCAGGAATAGTTAGCTCTAGTCATGTAGCGCTGTGTATTCTTGAGTACTTATCTGTTGTCATTTATTTGTTTTAACTCTGTGTAGTTGGCAGAGACAAACAAGGTCTAATATTACAGGATATCATCATGGCACTATTAAGGGGGTAACTCAAGCAGTGCTGCTTTAAGGACTGGCATCCTGGTCTGTGCTTCTTTAACCCCTGCAATTACACTTCAACAAGTCCCGGCCTGTAATACAAAACTGGCCCTGGCAACTTGATGGGCTCCTTGTAATCAACTTAGTGAAGAATCCACTGAATAAATAAAGGGGTTCCAAATTCCTCAGCTGGCATACAGGTGTGTGTCCTAAATTTGGCCTGGTGATTGGACACACCATGGATGAATATAATTTTATTGGCTGTTTGAATACATGCACACGTCCTCTTGTAAAGAACCAATCACAGTACTGTTAATGAGGTTAGCTGTTATACAAAGTGTGCTTTAAACTTGTCTTAATATAGGTGAGCAATGGTGTAAGATTAATTCAGATCCATTGAAATGGCAATGGATTATTTTGCTTTAAAGGCGAACAAATAGTAGCCATCAGTGTCGCTCTAAAATCCTGAATCTCAGTTTGTCACTAGCACGAGCTAACATAACCGTTGTATAGCACCTAAAACACACATGTTTGCTCTATCTCTCATGTATCTTTTCCTCCGTGTACACTTTTTTTTGTCCTTTTAGTCCAGAGAAGGAGCCCCAGTTTAAGTTCATCTACTTTAACCACATGAACCTGGCAGAGAAGAGCACCATCCATATGAGGAAGACTGCAAGTGTTTGTCTTACCTCTGTCCATCCTGACCTCATGAAGATCCTGGGAGACATCAACTGTGACTTTGCAAGGTACAGTTTTGATTTCTGTTGCTATCTTAACCAATGCTTCCAGATGTTAAGTGTCTCTTTGTGTAATAACTTGCCACAAATTAGGTTAGTAGCATTGCTGACGTTTCCAAGTGAAACCACAAGGTACATCAAATTCATTCATTCAGTTAGATAAGTGCAATGTTTAGTGTCCAAGCCAGGGAATGAGACACTTCGACAAAGAAAACAGAAACAATTTTTTAGACATTAAATTCTCAAATGCTTTCTCCTTGTTTTCAGGACAGCCATTTAATTTTACACACTATATGAGGCATAGCAGATTGTTATAAAACCTACTTTCTCTCCCTACAGTCATGAGACTGTAGTCATGTGGAAGTTCCATTTTCCAAGTGAGAGGCAAACTGTAGACTGGCATCGGCTTTCAATGCAAATATTTCTGTAACTATCAGTTCCTCTCTATGTGCAGGTGGTGTGTTCCTTGTCACTTTACTTTTAGGCTCATGACCTATATTTACCCTTTTAAAACTCTGACACCAAACATATATCAAGAAGTAAAACAGATCTCATAAAGACAACAGACACTTTATTGTGAAACAACTGTGTTTACTCTTTTTAAATCATAATGGCAACATAAACTATCCAAATGACCCTGATCAGAAGTTTACATACCCCGATGATTTTGGCCTGATAACATGCACACAAGTTGACCCAAAATGGTTTGAATGGCCATTCAAGGTAACCACCCTCACTTGTGATCTGTTTGCTTGTAATCAGTGAGTATGGATAAAATGTCGGAGAGTTTCTGAGCTCCTGATAGATCCTTGCATCACTCATCCATTGCTGCACTGACATTGCTGTTTCCTGAGTCATGGAGAAACCAAAAGCTTTGTCCAATGATCTGCAGAAAAAGGTGATTTGAAATTTATAAAACAGGAAAAGAACATAAAAATATCTCAAAGGAAGTGAGAAAACCATCAGAAGTGTTCAAACAAGAAGTGGAAAATGAGGGATTCTGTTGAAACCCAACCTCGATCAGGTAGACCAACAAAAATGTAGGCCACCACAACTGCCAGGAAGATTATTTGAGATGCAAAAAAAACCCCACAAATATCATCAGCTGAAATACAGGACTCTCTGAAAAAAATTGGTGTGGCTGATCAGGATGCACAATACGGAGGCACCTGAAGAAAAATGGGCTGCATGGTCGAGTCGCTAGAGGAAAGTCATGCCTATGCAAATGCCACAGAGCAGCTCCCTTACAATACACTAAACAGCCAGAGACAAGCCTCCACACTTCTAGAACAAAGTCAGTTGTAGTGATGAGACCAAAATTAGGCTTCTTGGTCACAACCATAAACGTTACATTTGGAGAGGAGTCAACAAGGCCGATGATGAAAGGTTCACCTTTCCTACTGTGAAACACCAAGGTGGGGCGCTGATGTTTTGGGGAGGTGTGAGAGGAAACTTGGTCAAAATTGATTGCAAGATAAATGCAGCATTTTATCAGAGAATACTGGAGGAAAATGTGCACTCATCTGCCCGGAAGCTGCGGATGGGATGCACTTGGATGTTCCAACATGACGATGATCCAAAACACAAGGCCAAGT
>JBBBVU010000023.1:16243276-16258664 GCA_037177055.1 Atherinosoma microstoma | reverse complement strand
TAGATAGATAGATAGATAGATAGATAGATAGATAGATAGATAGATAGATAGATAGATAGATAGATAGATACAAACAAACCCTTGTCCATTTCTTCCTCCTGCTTTTTTTCGTAAGTGATATTTTCGTGGAACATCACCCTAGTAAGCAATCACCTAGTTTTCCAGGTGGTTTGGTCTGCTTGAGTAAACTACAGTGTGAAAGCAAACCAAACGAAAGGAAGGTGCAACATTTTCCAGAATTTATCTGCCCAATCAAACAGTCCCCTGGACTATCCGGGGGTGAAAATGCCCTATAAGTGTTGTTAAGAGCCTTAGGAATCGAGCTGATTCTTCTACTGCAAATACTAACAAGGGGCCTGGACTATTTGATCTTACTTTTATTCCTCAATTTTGTTCCTCCTACTTGAGCTGTCAGATTTTTTAGCTTGTCGGCTAGAATATTCTGTTGTCATTTTCCTTTCGTCTCTTTAACATATAATCAAGATGTTTGTATCTTCATTGAAACAGTGGAGCAGTGAAATGTGTCTCTACCGATAATCTCAGAATGGTTTAGGCCCAGAATACATCTGATATGTCAGCAAATATAAACCTAATAGAGCTCTTAAATCCAAAGACTTGAGATCAGCTAGTCCAGACCAGAGTCCAGACTAAACATGGAGAAGCAGCTTTTAGGTGTTATGCTGCAAACAAGTGGTACAAACTGCCAGTGGAAATTAAACTTTCACCAAATGTTGACACTCTTAAATCCTGGTTAAAAATATTTCTTTTCTCATGCGCCTACTACTGGTCCAAAGCATTGTTATGGGAAAATCCTCACAAAATTTATGGTATTTAAGATCAATAGTCTATATTACGCAACAAAGCGTGTACTAAAAAATGCATGAAATTCATGACGTATCTTTTAACTTATGTTGCTTTAAATCAATTTGAATTAGAATTTTGTTTTTTGTTTTCTTTTTTAAAAATAATTTTGCTTTGGTTTTTGCAATTTTTGCAGATTTTTTTCTTCTTCTACTTTTTAATGCTTTCTTTGCACCATCTGTTACACTTTTAATGTTATATGGAAAGCCCTTTGAATCTTGTACTGGAAATGTGCTGTACAAATAAACTTGCCTTGCCTACCCTGATAAACTGATATAATTCTTATTTTTATCTTTGTGACAGATTGGACAGGCAAACGCAGGCAACCACTTTCATCCATCAAGTATTTGGCGGGTACCTTAGGTCCAGAGGTAAATTATCTTGAATTTAGATCTTTAGTCGTATTTTCTATATGAATACACATTTTTATAGTTTCCCACTTTTGCTGACTAGTAAATTGACATTTTGTTTTTGTATTTTTTAGTAAAGTGTTTAAACTGCAAAGCTGTCTCGGATACTTTTGACCCTTTTCTGGATATAACATTAGAAATTAAGGTATTGCAACTTTATTCTTTATTTGTGGAGCTGACGTTTTCTGCAGAAATCAGAAATTTTGCCAACATCCAAATTGACTTTTCTTTCCATGCAGACGGCTCCCACTGTCCCCAAAGCTCTGGAGCAGTTTGTCAAACCAGAGCAGCTGGATGGTGAAAATGCCTACAAATGCACCAAGTAAAACACATTTGTAAATATAGAAGAAAAATGTATACATTTTCCTTTATTAATGAATTACTTTGCTAATTAATAAATTGAACATTTGTTTTCTTCAGATGCAAAAAAATGGTCACAGCCTCAAAGAGATTTACAATCCATCGCAGCCCTAATGTGCTCACCCTTGCACTCAAAAGATTTGCGAACTTTACTGGAGGAAAAATCACTAAGGTACTGTGAAAAATGCTTATTGTAATACTCATAAACATTGTAAAGAGCTGGAGCAGCTCGTAATGTGCTGCTGATATTGAACAGATATATTTGATGGTCTTTTAAAAAATGAATCCACTTCTTTTTGTTTTTACCAGGATGTGAAATATCCAGAGTACCTGGACTTGCGGCCCTTCATGTCTCAATCTCAAGGGGAGGCCCAGATCTACGGTCTGTTCGCTGTACTGGTTCACTCTGGGTTCAGCTGTCATGCTGGACACTACTACTGCTATGTTAAGGTACTGGAAAATAAAACTCACTATTGTGATTTGTGACGACACTGCTGTTGTATACACACACATACACATTTGACTCAGTACTCCACCAAGAACACACTGCAGCAGAGTTAAATGAAGAATATCTACATATAGTAGGCCTTAACACACTAAGATCTGAGCTGACAGCATAAAGGGCAAAATATGTTTCTAAAAATTTAGGATCCATGACACACATTGGATCATGTGATTATGATGTTAGTGTCACTGAAGCATGAACAAATATATAGTACACTTTTAAATCTTTTCAGAAACTGGTTATATGGAGTCATAAATGGTATCATTCTTGATTTTGTGTTTCTTCCAGGCTAGCAACGGTCAATGGTATCAGATGAACGACTCTTCTGTGTCTGTGAGCGACATCCGGTCTGTCCTTAACCAGCAGGCCTATATTCTTTTTTACATTAAGTGAGTAAACTGTAATTAAGTTAAACCATTATAAATTCCTGTGTTCTTTTTGTGCTGCTACATCTTTTCAAGTTATTTGGTCTCTTAAAACAAAACGTACTCATCATTCAGCATGTACGTCGCCAGCAAAGATGTTGTCTTCCAGTTTAATGAGGATGTAGTAGGAACTAGTATAAAAATGGGGTGTATCGTAGCAACTTATTTTTCACTGCTATGTAAAGGCCTGGCATACGTACTACACTGTAGTCACTCAATATGTGTTGTGTCAACGGCGATCAGATTTATTCTGCCGTCGTGTAAATGTAGTTTTTTTTTTCAATCCCGCAAAGGAGAAAAAAATGCATAAATTTCCAGCAGCGTTGTCGTGTAAACTAGGCCTTAGACACCTTTTCCCACAACAGTCATTTGTTGATCGTCAAAACTTTATATCCAAGGGTTAAAAGCAATTCAACGGCAAGAAGAATTATTGAAACTGATAAATTCTTTTAAAAAAAGAGCTTATTTTTTATTTGGGTGAGATATCTGCATCTTCCTGAAGTTAAGTGTTGGTAGTGAAATGTTTTTCCTGATGTCCATGTTTGTCATGTCTTAGATCTTCTGATGTGAAAAGAGCTGGGGATTACAGCAACTTGAGCCATAACCCAGGCATCTCTGGTCAGTCGTCTCCACGGCCGGTAGTGACACCACGCATCAATACCATTGCCCACCACAACAACATTGGTTTCATAGGTCCCCAGCTGCCACCACACATGACCAAGGTAATGTTAAATGCTTTCATATTAGTCTTTGAACATTGGGTAGTTAAGTTTTTGTGGCCATTACCTATTCAAGCATGCGACCAGACTGATTTGGATTCTTAATGAATCTACTTGTGTCTCTTCTGTTTTCTCAGAGTACTTTCCATGTTAATGGGAATGGGTCTCTGCGAGAGTATTCCTCTAACTCAAAGGCCAGCACCAGCAGTAGTGCGCTGGGGAAACCTGGTAATGGATTGGCTTCCTCTTCCATCTCCCACTCAGTCAGTAGACCCACGATGATCCCAGACCAAGACAAACGACAAAAGCTTTCATTTTTTATTGGACAAAGCAAACAGAACCGACCATCCTCTTTCAGCCAGCCGTCCTCTGCAAGCAGCTCCTCCTCCAGCTCTTTATCCTCCTCTCAGTCTACCTCAGACATTCACTCAGATGTTCGCTTTGTTCCTCGTCAGCTTAACCATGTTAATGGCACGTCTTGCAGTAATGGTGATCACTCCAAAGGTGGCAATGGAGCATCTCTCTTGGTGCCGTACAGCCAGGAGTCCTCAGAAGAATCAGACCAGGAGAACTATGGCACTCTGGAAAATGGATTGTCTACATGTCAGTCTAAGGGAAGTAATGTCACAGTAAATTTCTGTGCTACTTCTCCAAAAACCACCAACGGGGAGTCAGGGGTGCACCATAATGGCAATGAATTAAACGGACCAACCTCTGGAGTGTCCAAGTCAAACCAAAATGGACACTATTTTGGACACCACAAAGTGAATGGACACAACACACCTGAGAAGGTAAATTCCTGTAAGAATGTACTAATAATTTGCTGTAATTATAGTTCAATGGCCTTTTTAATAAACATGTCTTTTCTTTCCCTTTTTTTGTTTTTCTCAGATCTCCAGCAGTAATCACGGCACTTCATCCTCTGTCACAGCTGTTGCTAATGGACTAGTCACTGACCACAGTCAACCAAAGTAAGATTAACTTTCTGAATGTTAAAAACTTATTTCAATCACTGTTTAATCCACATTAAACTGTTTAAAAAAAAAAAAACATATACGTATATTTCAATTTGTGAGTATAAAGAAAGGACTTACTGTATGAACCTAATTTCTTGGATTACAGTTTGGCTTTGTTTCTTATTCAGTTACAACTTTATATAAACATGTTGCTTCCAAAAAATCTAAATGATATAAAGATTTGCTCATTTGTTTGCATCTCTTATGTTTTCAGCAAAGAGGCACATGAATCTGCTTCATCTGAGACCAGTTCTTCTCAGACCATTCATCCTGCTGCTAATGAAAGCGACACAAGGGCTAAAACTCTGTCTGAACCCCTGCCTCACCAAACATCATCCTCTGCTGTTACCTCTTCACCTCCAGCTACTGCTACTAAGACAGATTCCGTTGCATCCAGAGAATCAGCTTCTTCTGGGCATCATGTCAACCTTGCGGCCTTATCCTCTGAGCCAGACTGCTCGCAGAGCACCGGTGGAATATCTTCAGCTCTACAGAATATTAGCAAAAGTGTGGATGAAGACAAGGATTCCTCACAGACCAATGGTCCATCAGAAGTGATTGAGGGGCATACAGAAAACAAGGAGCAGTGTGTGTCCAAGCCTATTTCTAGAGGCGATGAAAGGCGATCCTCTCGAGACGATGAGAGAGACAGACTATACTCTGATCATAGCAGGGACAGGGAGAGACACTACAGGGAAAGGAGTCCGGTGCGAGAAAGTAACAGCGACCGTCATCGGTACAGACGAGATCACCATCGCTCATACAAAGATCGTTTGCCTCCTGAACGGAACTACAAGGACTGGGAGCCTGAGCGTCATCGTGACCGAAGGGAGCATGACCGTGATAGGCGCTCTTACCATTACAGCCACTACCACCAGCGATCTTATGTGGATACTGAGCGGAAGGGATACAATGTCCCCCACCGCGAGGAGTTTTACAGCCGTCGGAGGTGGCAGCAGGATAGTCAAGAATCCCATGCAACGAAGGAAAAGAGGAGCGCCTGGGATAGAGACTATTACCGCTCAAAAGACAGGAGTTCATCCCCTGCTGCAGTTCCAGAAAAAAACAAGTCCAAGGGCTCTCCCTCACGGGCTCCCCTGTCCAGTTTTGACTCTGCTCCTAAAAGGGAAGATCAGAGTCACAAGAGGACTACTGATCACCAGAGAAAGGAGAGAGATGTTAGCTCTGAAGCTCACCGCTCTAAGAAACACAAAAAAAGCAAGAAAAAGAAGAAGTCAAAAGATAAATACAAGCACCATGAGAGCGGGTGAGTATCTATATTTGTGCATTCATGCCAACTGATTGTTTTGCTCCACTCAGAAATCCACCAACAGATTTGTTAGTTTACTTTGATGTTTGAGCTTTGCTGTACAGAATGATTCACACTTGGTTGTTTGACACAACTCATCACTCTGGTGATTGTCAGGATTTGTTCCCTCTCAACTTGTTTTGATGATGTAAAGAAATCTTTGGGCATTTATCACAAAGTTGGATTCAGGTTCAACATAGGGTTGATTACAAAGGTTGTTTTAAGGGATACTGTGTAACGTTTGGGCACTAGGGGCACTAAACCTGTAACTTCCTACAGGACACTGTCGCAAAATCAAACAGTAATACGTGTTTTGGAATTGTATTTGCAGACCACTTTGACCAGCTGATAGCGAAGTAATTCCGTTTCAGGAATTCAGGCAAAAATTGTCCCAAAAATATTACTATAAATTATAGTTTTGGGTATCGAATGAAGCAGTATCTTTGGCAGAACCCATGTCAATAACTTGTTATGAAAAAATCAGCATTAGCCCTTAGCTTATGGGACATTACAGTAGTACTACTTGCTGTTGAACAGCGTATGAAAACCATAAAACTAAACCAAGCCAGTTGCTAATCGTTCCGTCACTACTTTCATATTTATATGAATTATAGAAAATGCATTTATTGCATGCAAACCAGCCCCACTTCACTTGCGCTAAATGTTTAGGGAGTAACATTAGCCTTGGTCTGTAGCCAATTAGCTTCAACTAGCCACATTTAGCTTCTATTAAACAGCAAAATAAAGAAACAGACTGGAATGTTCTGCAGGTCATCAGGCACTTACTGCCATTGTTCTGAGGCGAAAAGTGGGTTTTGCATCCACACTGCTCCTTCATCAGACTCCAATGAGCAAATTCTTTGCCACGGTCTACTTGTGTCTTTCCTCTGGAGCGATCCCTTTCCCGCTTTCTCTTTCTGGCCTCCTCAGACACCATTTTCATCTTCGTACTTTGTTCATTACAAACTTTTGTTCGAAGAGGAAGAAAAAGTAGCAGAAAGCAGAGCCCTCCTGCAAAATTACAATGTCTGATTTCTGAATAGGGCAGGCCCCCTCGGAGCGCAGACACGCATCAAGCACTGTATATTGACCCCAGAAAGCATCCATTATTACTCACATTAGGTTAATATTTTATATTTATTATTTTAAAAAAAAGAAGGAAAAAAAGCATAAAAGGCACTGCCTCTAGCACTTCACGGCAGCACCTGAGTCCAACTGGACTCGGCAGTTTGACAAGCACTTAATCATGTTGTCTCCTCTTGTTTGAATTCTTGCTTGTGGTGTTCTCACTTTCAGTTGTAAGTCATTTTGGACAAAAGCATCTGCTAAATTACGGTAGAATAGAAAATAAAAATATTTGGGTCAAAAGTTACACGGTATCCCTTTAACTTTTTAAAAGGCTGCATCACCAAATCAACTTATTCTAGAAAGCTAGAGCAGAACACATTAAAGATGACAGACAAATTCATGTAAAAGCATCATTCTGACAAAGCGGTTCTCTCAGACAAAGGAAATACAAAACATTGGAATGTGATCATTGAGAGTCTCCTCGCTACTGGTCCTCAGACTGCATCAAAACCTTTCAGTTTTCACTAACGAGCATTTTCATCAGATATCTTCGCACCAGGAAATGCTGACCCAAAATATAAACCGATTAATTACTCTTATTTGTTGAATTTATAATATTTGGTTGTAAGTAGTTTTTCTAACACATCAATATTCACACATTCATATTTGATGATATACAACTTTCAGAATGGTTTCTGAAATCCTTACAATAGCTGGACATTTAGAAAAAACTTTTTGCAAAAGTATTTTATTGCCTAGATGATTGTAAAAAACTAACTTGACAATTACAAATAAACGTGTTCTTTTGAAATTAGTTTTTCTAGAGTTGATGCCAACTGTTTGTTTCTGTAAGTGCAATCAAACCATAACGCGTTAGAAGCCAGTAAGAGTACTCTAATCATTTCACGTTTTCAATTACCTTAAACTTGTAGTAAAGTCTATTTTTAAACTACACCTTACTACTCAGGCAAAGATTGATATAGTATTAGACTTTTTGACCTTATACCACAGTTATTGTTTACCGTAAACCGTGTTGTGCACCATTAGTCGGAAAGAAATGGACAAAACCGTGCCATGACACAGTTTTGTCTAAAGCCACCTAATCAAATGCAAGTCTACTGATGACTTTGCATTATAGCTGCAGGAAGCCACAATAAGACAGTAATACGATTGGTTTGCTTACTAAATCACATCCAAGTGACAGAAATCAAAGTAAACCAGCAGCAAAACGTCAAGCATTCAAATTATTTTCTTTCATCACTTATTATGTGTTGTTTTTATTTAGAGTACTCATGAAGTGATGGTGGTACCCAGGTGCATTAAAGGAAACATATGAATACAGCAGTACTTCATACAAATATGATACAAATATGTTTGCACCCATAATTGTTTTTGGTTATGTTTTATCTAACCCTGCAAACATGGTTTGAAGCTTTAATTTTATAAAAAATATTCAGTATAATAATTGTAAATTGATATTACCCATTAAAATAATAATATATCTCAAACCAAAACAAGTGTTCATAAACGACTGTATTTAGAGCCTCGGTAGCCCCGTTGTTGTAGCTTGGAGACAGATATTTTTAAATTCAAGCTGCACCATATTAATAACATATTTACTCCTTAGACTGACTTAAAGTGAAAGATATTATTCTGATAGCTATTTTCTAAATACCCTGTAGCCCTGTCATTGGACACGAGCCACTTCATGGGTAAGATGGCTGGGAGTTAAATGTGCTCAGTCATTCTTGACATGTGAGAAAATCACTGTACAGAGCTCTGAACATCAGCATTGGCGGAGCCAGAGCAAGAACGCACAAGGATCTGTCAATATTTCTCTGAAAATATGATAGACGTTTTAGACATTTTATTAATAAATTATTAATCCTGATTTAGTTTTGTGTATTTATGGTGTGTTTTTTCCCCCCCCTCCCCTAGTAGCTCAGACAGAGACTCAGACCGAGCAACTGAAAGAAGAAAGAAAAGGAAGAAGAGGCGGCGGCACAGGGACAGCGATCCTGAGCAGCGTAGCCCAGATGCAGCTCTGAGCCACAAGAACAGGAGCAGTGAAGAAAAGGAGAGTCGGAAACGACGTTACTCTGACTGTAAAGACTCTGACCATGACAATGGCTTTCCATCTGAAAAACGTCACCACACAGACTACAGTGACAGCAGCAGGGACCATCTACACCACTCACGTCAAACCCCACCCTCAAACGGTTCTGCTCACCGCCACCACAATGGATATACAGGTAATGGTGGGTTTCACATTCAGACTGAACCTCCAAAATCTTCCCATAGAGCTTATTGACTTAAAGTGTATATCTTGTTTTGTAGGAAATGGTTACAGTCGAACCAATGGTAACTCCCATTGATCCTCCCGTGGCCTCAAACACAGACTCTGTGAGTGATCTTCCTCTTTATTGTTTTTAAATGTTACAGTTTTTCAGAAAATGTGTTTAAACGTTTTAAATAATCCCTTTGTAAACACATTTTTAATGATGTCTCTACTTTCTTTGTCATTCCAGCCCCATCTACACCATTTTAACAACAGCAGAGGAATGATATCAACAATTTTTTATAGTGGTGCTTCTTCATAGGGAATATATTGATTTCTTTTTACCACAACTAAAGTGTTTTTAAATGTGAAAAAGTACTTCTTTTGTTTATTGATTTGCCGTATTTCTCCTTACTATTGTCAATAACTGTCACCTATTGAACAATTACGATGAAAGATAGTAATATATACTTGTTTAAATACAGAGAAAGCCTGGAGCTTAAACATGTCAGCTGCTGCTCAGTGGAACTCAGGACTTGAAAACGTGTTAACATCAATCGGTTTTCCACCTGCTTCAAACAAGAATGAAACAAAAGGGAGAATAATTGAAAGGCATCATGTTTTTTGAAAGTGTAAGATATCACCATATCTACAGAGTTGCAATGTTTTGAGTTTTTGTGTTTGTCTTTGATCTCACTGGGTGCGGTCAAACTAACAGAGAGGAGATATTTATGAATGAGACCGATGAGTGCAGTGGTGGAGACGAGACTTAGCTGGCTGATACCTCCATGTTAACCCTGGACAGACTTGAGAACATTTCTCAGCTTTTTTTTTTTTCTTTTCCTTTTTGCTGTCTTTGTTTCCATTTCCCTCTGAAGCCTAAGACTCACAGATTCACTCTCTGTCATGTCTCCGTTCATGAGGTCTCCTTCTGGGTCATTCTTCTGTCTCACGTCCTTTTCTTTTTAAAATATTCAAAAAGAAAAGCATCTGAACATTTTTTTTTAATCATGGCTGTGGACCATTTTTGTTAGCTTTTTAATTAAATATACAGTTTGTGTCTTCTAGCATCATAAAAAAAATACTGTGAATTTAATTTCAAACTGTATTATCAGTTATTTTTATATGTAAAAAAAAAAATCCTGTATCAGGATTCTCATTTTTGATTTGTTTTTAAATGGGTTTGCTTTTGGGGGGGGTGGGGGTTTCTTTTTCAACTTCAGAACAAAGTTGAGAAAACTGCTGTTATATCTTCTTAGTTTAGCATGTCTGAATTTATACATTGTATAAGGTAAACGCCTTAAAATACATTTGGTAATGTCAGAAATTGTAATTTGTTCTTGTATCTTGTTTACAAGCTGTGTTGAAATGAATGGAAGATGCTGATTCAGAAGTGGGTTTTTTCTCTTTTTTACTTTGTATTCTAGAGAATTGACTGTATTCAGGCCTCTCGCTAAACAAACTTTCTTCACCAGTTAAATTATAATGTAGTACATTAACTGATGAATCTTCTGTATTAAGGTTTTTTTTTTTTTTTTTTTTTTTTAAATACACACAGTTTTATCTGCTTGGATCCAAAAGGTGACTCACCTCACGTATTTCTTCTTCAGGCTGTTTCCACATTTGAATTTACCAAAGATGATGAGTCAAGGACTTCTTGCTGAATTTGCATGAACACAAACACTATTGGATTATAAGCAATTATTTTAATTTAGGTTGTACAACCAAGTATTTGGGAGCAGTTTTTCCAAACAAAGATCAAACCAAGTTTAAAAGAAAAATCTGCATCCAGGAAGTAAACTGTGGCTCTGGGTTGCTCAGATGTCAGTCTACACACTGGTGGTGTTTCAAAAGTTCCAGTTTCTTATTTCTTTCACCTTTTTTGAAGCATTTATACCTTTTTGATAAAGCATCATGTATTCTCTGTGCTCCACAATGAGCTGCACAATGTGTTTCTTCCACTATTACAAGCTGCTGATGTTGAATTAAAAAGATAAACGGGTAAAAGTTACAGCCATCATTTACATGCTACATGAACACAAAATATATATATATAAAAAAAAAAGTATGTACACTATATACTATACATGCTAAATGTAAGTTGGGGCTGTCTTTATTTGTGAAACAAGAAAATAAATACAAAAAAATCTTGATCACAAAGATGGATTCAATACTAAAAATATTTTTCAGGTGAGTGTTAACTACAGATTTTAAAAATCATGGTTACTTAAGATGTGGCGTTACAGTCCGTCGTGTACGAGTATCCTCCTCAAACCCGTTTTCCATTGCAGTCAAAGATGAAACATTTTAGAGAACTGTAAATAAGTATTTGATCTAAAGGTGAGCTGAATTAGAAATGGAACAGATACAGTCACTTCAGGGTTATCAATCAGACCAGCTGAGTGATAAGCTTGAGGCTTTTTGCTACAAAGAATTATTGTAGTTTTCAAAGGAGGTAAAAAAAAAATCTGAATCCTGCAGGAAGTCTGGATGACAGGAACACTGCAGTACATAGCAACCGATACTGAGCTTTCAGAATGCACTGCATTATTAGTGCAGTACAGTCAATTCCTCATGTGTCCAGCAGAAGGCGGTCTCTTCAAATAAGATCCTTGGATCTTCATCATGTCCTGTTCATCGAACCATTTATTCCCAGTTTCTTATTTCCTAGTCCACATTAATATTCAACATTTCTGCCAGACCAAAAGTAATCTCTATTTTCATGTTAGACAAGAACTGAGTTGCAGTCTTCAGGCAGAAAATGGGTGATTCATAAAGTCTCCCTTGCATTTGCTCCTTGTCCTCCAGCCCTTAAACAACAAATGAGAGACCCTTGTGACTCCGATGAGACATACGCATTCACAAGTAGTCCTGGTCACAGAAGTGCGGCTGAAATACGTAGCTCAAGGTGAGCGGTCATCATTTCTTATTGGCTATCCTCCTCTTCCTGGTGGCCAGCATGTCATAGAAGGGATCCCTGCTGATGCTCGCTCTGTGGAAGAACACATGGAAGAGCAGATTAACAACCGTGTCCAAGTGCTCACAATAAGGTGTAAATTGTCAACAGTGTTTGAACAGGAATTTTAAATGTCAGCATCCTGACTCTTGTCTGCACTGTGTTCTGTTGATGAAAGTGGGAAATAAATCACCGACCCTCAAGCTTGTAAGTTGTCAACGAGTAACAAAATTACATTTATGATTATCCGTTTCAGTTGTAAAACAATTTTTCACATAAATGTCGCTTTGCTGTCAAACGGATATCTCAACATGCCATCATCTTTTGGTTGCAATCCACAATTTCACCTCCAGATGCCACTAAATCCCACACTTGACTTTAATGTAATAAAAAAAAGAATAAAGAAGCTGAAGAAAATTGCCTGTTTACCCTTTAAGGCAGATAAATTGATGTTCATTGGGGGTTTCAAATTGTTACAACCTCCATTAGCCCCAATGCAATAAATTTGTTAACACTTTGTGTTGTAAGGGTTATAAACACCAGTTTTATGAAGATGTTTTTTTTCTGAAAACTGCTTCCTGCTTAAAGGTGAGACTGAAATAAAATAAAAACACGTCCGACTGCAAAACCCAAACTGTGAGAAGCTACATCAGGGATAAATGCAAAGGTGGGTGATTACAGCTGCACAGACTGAAAATCCATGTGAACCCATGACCTCTTTAGAAGTGACAGCTCTTTACCCTGATGTGCCATTGGTGTCAGATGGGAAAAACGCTGAGCAATTAGCTGGTTTACGGGCAGCTAGAATTTGGCGTGCAGAGACGACCTCTATGCACGTGCACAGCACTGTTAACACAACAGAAGTCTCCAGCCTTGCAGATGAGTCAGGTGGGACAGTGTGTGTGTGAAATCTGCTGACCACAGGACAGTCTGCCACCTCACCCGTCCGGTCAGCTGCAGCAGAACACTCCGTCCTGCAGAGTCTAGTCTGAGATCATTATTAACCCAACAGTAAAAAAAGATGGTCATCACATAATGTAACACACAAGACATTAATCAACAGAAGATCCACTCACTCTAAATCTTCCAAACCATGAAAAATACATTTCTTCCCACTTCTCCACAACAAGATTTCAGGAATGCTTGCTAAATCCCACCACTTTCATTACACAGACACACATCTGTCAATACTAAGAGGTTTTTAACATCATTAGAGCATGGAAAGATTGAGTTATATCATTTTATGTGCAGTGAAGCTGAAGCTGAGTGGATGATAACCAGTCAGGTGATCTATAACCCACTTGGCCCGATGTACAGTAGCACCTCCACACTCCCTACTGGATAACAAGACAGCGATGGGATGTAGGTGTAAATGCTGCCAAAACACTTTTAAGTGTGCAGCAAGAGCCCGAGGAGGTGTGTGTGTGTGTTTCTCTTTGCTTGTTGAGCTCTAGTCAAAGGGAAGTGACCTTATCCAGCAGAGCAGGAATCTCCTCAGAGTGTTATCATCATGGAAGTGTGAGAATCTGAGTCGCATTTAGTCACCAGCCTGAGTGTGTACATCGATTACACCCGCACGTGTGTGCATGTTTGTGTGTTGGTTGCTCAGTGTCAAGGTCAGGCATGAGGAAGTCCCCCATGGGAGCAGGCAGGTGTTGGCTAAGTGCCCTCTAAGTGTAAATGGATCCACACTAACGCGCCGTCTCTTACTTGATGGATTTGATCCACTCCTCCTTTTCTTCTGGGGTCGGGGCTGATATCCTGTACACTACGTGGTTGCCCTCGACGACCCGCCCATCCGCCTCCGTCTTGCAGGCCTTGATAACCTGACCTTTGTGGTTGGGGTTGTAGAGCTCAAAGCAGTTCTGGGGAATAAGTACATGTTTTTTTAGTAAAAAAAAAAAAGCTAACTGCTGTGTTTTTGGATTATGCAAATGAAAGAAATTTAGAAGAACAGGAGAGCTGCTAGAATTGGTCCTTACAGGTTTTCTTGGTTCATCCACCTCTCTGATGCTCAGGTTTTCTAAAGGAATAATCCCACGAGGCTCTTTATCCTGAGGACACAAACAAAACAACCTTCAGCATCAACACATCAGTCATTCAGCACATGGATTTGCCATCGAAGAGAGACAAGGACAGAGTCTGTGTGCAAAGAGGGAGGATAATGAAGAAGGGATTGTGCCCAGATCATTGTCCAAACACGTCTCCTGCTCTTATAGAAATTTTCTTAGAAAGCCGTCGCAGATGGTCCTGTAACTGAAAAATATCCAAAATGAAACATCTTTTAAAAAAAGGATGCAAACCACAAAAAGTGGAATAAAGAAAAGAATAAATATGTTGATCAGCAAATGTGGGGGCAAAAGAAATAAAATAATCTTTTTTGCACACATGTATTTCTTTATATTTTTGAAGACAAATATTTCTATTTTTTCTTACTATTTCGCTTTTTGTTTTTGCTGTTTCTGTCTCCCACCAGTATTTTCCCTGTAGGACATCAAAGAGATGCCAACATCTGGCCTCAAGCTAGTAGCTATCTGTGAATGCGTCTAATGGTCTCTAACCCCTGTTATGCAGGGGTAAGAAGCTTCATTCACAAGCAACACAGAAAAGTATAAAAACAAAGAGATACAAACAAATCAATCCCATATGAAGCAGATCATAAAATTATATATACAAGACATTCATAAATAATGATTTTGCCATGCAATAAATAAATACATATATTAGATTTTATTAGAAAGAAAAAAAAAGTAAAGCAATGCTGTACATAAAAATAGATTTAGAAAATGTAGGTGCTCGTTATTAAGCTTAATATTGTGCTGTATGTTTATGTTGCCTTTTTTTTATTGATTATTTTATTATCATTTTCCTTTCATGCCCCATCTTTAATATACTTTTTCTACTTTTTTGGTAGAGGCGCACCATATCATCCCATACTGGATGTGAAATTTGCTACAATAATACACACTTCTAAAATATAGGAACTGAAAAATCTCATAACAACAGCATCATGCCAAATAAAATAAAACTTTTAAAAATTGGTTTTGGGAGCATTTTAAGATTGTAATTAAGTTGTTTTCAGCCTGATTGGGCTCAGATGAAACACGAATCCCTTCATCAGCACCACAGATGTGCTAGCATTGCTGTCATGTCTTCTTCAATCAAAATAGTGTCTGTAACAGCTACAAATTACAAATCGAAAACATTATTGTCAAAAAGATGATCCAGCAATACGACTTCCTGCAACAGCTTTCATTTCCCCAGTGCGTTTAAAGGTGTGTTTAAAGTTAAAGCCCGCTGAAAGGTTTTTATTCGTCCTGGTCATGTAAGGGACAGCGCCCGAGGGAGAGGTAACCCTACACTCTCCACCCCTCCAAACGCATCGTGTCGGCTGAGCCCAGATATGAGTGTGTGAGTGTTGAGGTGGGGGGGGGGGGGGGGGGGGGAGAGAGGAAGAAAGAGCAAGGGGGAGGAAAAGTAG